>MU392747.1:0-71580 GCA_022578505.1 Nemania abortiva | reverse complement strand
AAATTAATTAATAGCTATAATTTTTAAATATATATTAAATATAAAAAATATAATTTTATATATAAAAAATATATTATATTAATAATTAATTTAATTAAAATTATTATTTAAATTAAAACTAATAAAAAAAATATAAAAAACTAAAAAAATAATAAATAATTATTTTTAAATAATAATTAAATATATTAAATAATTATATTTATAAATTTTAATAATTAATAGTTTTTTTTTATTTTAAACTTATTAAAAATAATATAAAATAAATAATAACTAATAAAAAAAGCTAAAATTAACTAAATATATAATTAGCTTATTTTAAACTGCTTTATTTTTTGCTTTTTTTTTAAAAATTTTATTTTTTAACTATAACAGTAGGCTTTTTTATACTTCGTTTCTTAGTATACATAAAAAATCCTCCGGCCATATAAAAAATACCTTTATACTATATAGCAGACTGGTATAGGGCGTTGTACCAACCACCAGCATTAGCTGGCCACCCCATTTTCCAATAATACACAGCGCTTCAACTTGAATAAGTAATCACCGAGCCCTTTTTATCCGTTCTATCAAGATTGGTATAGCAACATTATGAGCTCTGAGATCACATTGTGCTATGTGACCCGATTGCCCTCTTTATTTAATACCGCATGAGCAGACGGCTGCCTGAGTGATTGAAGTCTATGATCTAGCTCTACTTCCGTGAGACGAGGGTCAGGTGGGAGGGTTATCGGTGTGGGTTGCAAGTGGTATGGAGGCTTTCATACCAACTCTTCATCATTTGTATGCAATATTGGACACCTGGTACGAAGGGACGCTAAAGAGAGAATAGCATTTGTCTATCGCTACTCGCATATAGATTAAATCTTTCTATCTAGTGTAACGAACTTTAGATTCCTAGCGAAGAAGACAGAGACTGCGGTCCGTCATATGTGGTCCGTCATCGCGCAGGCTGAGTTCTTGATGGTGGTTTCCTTATAGAAAACGTAGACTGCCAGGCCTCCATCACGTCGAACAAAATATCTTCCTGGTTCTTTCTAGAAATTGCCATGACGCGGAATAGACGGTTGTTTAAGCGAAAATAAGATAGTGGCATTTTTACACTAAGGTATCTCCTCGTCTTCATACCGTTTTGAACAGTTTGGACTTTGGTTTCGAGTCTTACCACCTGCGCAACACGATGAGTTCGAACCCGAGTCCCCAGGACCTGGAATTACGTCTATGTCGTTTTCTATTAAAGTCTTCTCAATCCCCAATGTAGTGCTGTTTGTTCGAATGCGGCCCATAGCTTCGCTTCTCTCCCTCTCCGTAAGTTTGAACCCCAGCGATCCCTCGAGCAGATCCCGTGAGTATCCTATTAGACTAGTTAGAATCATGTATAGCCGCTAATTGGACGGTACATCACCCTCTATGGTGATATTTCTGCCCTGCGGTTTAATATATACGGAAGATTACCTTCTGACAATCCTAAAGCGGCGTTGTCTTTGTTGAATTTCACTGTGTCCTAAACTGTTCGAACTTGCGACTTCTTCAGACTGCGAAGGTGCTCATCTAGATCTTATTGAAAATCGGACCCTTGCCTCGTTACATTATCTGATATACAGCAAAGTATAGAATAGGAGTATACGACTTGTCACACGCCACAACGCCACTATAGGACTCCCGACCTCGGAAGCGGCTGAGCCTCTCCCATAGCCTTCTGTCTAAGACATATTGAGTTGTATGAAGCCTATTGGCCGAAGCCCCGCTCACCTGACCGGTGAGCGTTTCAGGGAGTCAATAGAAGTTATCCCTTGGGTAGAATTAGACTAGCATGGAGGTTTACAAGTAGGGCAGGAATTCCTGACTGAAAGGAAGGAACCCATGGACCTTGAGACCCCCAGAGTATACTGTTCCAAGCCCTCTACTAGTAAGCCCTTGTCACACGCCCTTATAGTGGACAAAGCTACTGAGTATTTGAGTAACTCGTACCAGGCAACAATGGAAGATGCTGCTAACACCACGGAGCCCTGCTATCCGTCAAGACTTGCAGGCCGAGGACAACCCGTGTTATCTACGAATGCTATCTATACGCCCGGAACAAGTTCGATTGCAACGGAGCCATCTAATATTACCTACCCCCATCGACAACTTCCGCAAGATAATGTAGAGAAGTTCATTGGACGTACAGATGTCTTGGAGCAGATGCACATATACTTGAAGCCTTCAAATACTCAGGAAACCCAGCACTATTCCATATGGGGGCTTGGTGGGGTGGGTAAATCGCAATGTGCCCTTGCCTATGCGAACCTGTACCAAGACGACTATGATGCTACGTTCTGGGTGCGAGCTGAGTCGGAACCTTCATTGAACCAGAGTTTCATTAGTATAGCGACGAATCTTGGACTGGTGTCACCGTCTACAGGGAGCTCTCCGTCCGAGGCCCGAGACATGGTTCTTGTGTGGCTGCGAAATAGCGGTACGTCCTCCCACCCACGCCTTGTGTTGTGATTCTTAGCGAGAGTTGGACTGATAAAGCTCGGGTAGGATGTCGTTGGTTAATGATCTTTGATAACGTGGAGACAATAGACCTTGCTCTCGAGTCTATGCCAACCTCCCCGGGTTCTGTTCTCGTCACGACGCGTTATCCTAACGTGGCCGGAAGTGCACGAACCCCTCCCCAGCGAGTAATCCAACTCAAAGCATTAGAGGAAGAGGAGGCTTGGAGTATGTTTTCTAATATGCTATTGGGCCAACACGATTTGTGGAAAAGTGAAAGCAGCCTTCTTGATACAGAGGTTACTTCTGCTCGTCGTCTTTTAGAGAAGCTTGGGGGCCTACCGCTAGGAATTAGGCAGATGGCAGCACTCATACGCCAAAAAAAGAAGTCTGTCGAGGATTTCCTCAACTGGTACCAAAGAGAAGCCGGTAACTCTAAGAAAATCAAAGGCGGCAAGGATTTCAGGGTAGATCCTGACTACCCGTACGCAGTCGAGACTGTTTGGGCATTATCATTCGACGCGCTAGAAAAGTCGCAGTTGGAAGAATCCTCTGAAGCATATATCCTACTCGCTGCACTGAGCTTCTTATCCCCCGACTCAATCCCAGTACAACTATTCACACAGCAGTGCAACGTGGTTGGTTTCTGCGGTGACGAAGATCTCATCACGTATAGTCTTCTCCCCTCGTTTTAAAGGGCAATTACTGACCAGAAGCAGGTTTGAAGAGCCAAAGGAAGAACTAGTCGATCTTGCTTTGATCGATATGGAAGGCGATAATCTATCCATACACAGGCTTGTGCAAACTACCTGTCTCCATCATATCCATACAGAAATGCTACAGAAAGCCTTTGGCCTAGCATGTTCTTTACTTAACGCAGTATTCCCCAAGCAGCTCTTTGGTAGACCCTTGGTTCCAGAATGGCCATCTTGCTTGCTGTACGCAACCCATGTTCAAAACATCGCAACAAGATTTGAGGAGCTGCAGTCCAGGCTTATTATCACAGATGAGTTTCTGGAAGTTCTAAGCAACTGTGCCTGGTACTTGCACGAAATTGGAGACTGGTATGATTCCGGTGAGATGGTGCGAGTAGCCAAGCTTGCATGTCCCAAGGAGAAGCCACGCGTCCTCTCACACCTAGAAAACACCCTTGGAGCCAGCTTATTTGAATCCAACAAGCTTGAAAAATGTCGTGAGAGTCTTGATTCTGCACTGAGTATCAGGCGCACGATCATGGAGGAAGGCGACGAAGATCTTCTATGCACAATCAATAATTATGCTAATCTTGAAAGTGGATCCGGTCATCCGGAGAAAGCACTCCAGCTCTACGATGAAGTACAGAGTATCAGAGAAAGGATGGGTACAGAGACACAAGTATCTCTAGCTTTGACATACGGTGGGAAAGGTCAAGCCCTAGTACAGTTAGGGAGGTACGTGGAGGCTGAAGAATTCTACAACAAAGCATACGCCATTATTGTGAATGAATATGGGCCAGAAGGGCACTACGTCGGCCAGTAAGTTTAATGTGAGAATAAAGGTGTCTTTTGCTGACAACATTTCCTTGCAGTCTTCATTATGTATATGGCAACTTGAAACTCGCAAAATCCGACATCGGTGCAGCCTTAGAGGACTATAGGCGCGGACTCGAAATTTACCGTGCATCGCAGCCAAACCATATACTTACTGCCTGCCTACTCTTCAAGATAGGATGTATTGATATCAAACAGGGCAGGGTTGATGATGCTAGGTAAGATTTCTTTTGCGAAATGGAGAATACTCGACATCTACTGTTAAGAGACGATCCAATAGCTGACTTAACATACGATGATTACAGACGTCACTTACAGGAAGCTAAAAGCATCTCGCAGCTTAAGAGATCAGAAGAGAATGTTGCAAGGATAGCACGAAAGCTTTGGCCTTTGATCAAGGATGACAGCGATGATACTTTGGCCAAAGAAAGTGAAAATCTGCAGGTAATGACGGAGATCTGGGAGCGTAAGCTTTTGGCGTCCGGGTCAGACATGAGCAATGAAGCGTCCGCTGACAAAGCATTTAACGAAGAGCTCTGTCTATTCTTTAGATAAGTTGGCAGATTCCTGTTTGTACGATAGCAGGGATTTCTACACTTAGGTTGAAATCTCTGCCGTACAAACGTTCTTCTTCTATTTAGGTGGATAGAGACATAGTACTAATTAAGTATTATGTTCACGCACGTTTAATTCTTTTACGTACGATCATCGTACAAAGCCTATTCAACAACTTACTAGGTAAAACAAGGACAAATATGTCACATACCACATTATTAACGGCCATACCTGTCTAAATATGAAATTGTTAATATTATTAGACAATGTGCTATACACTAAAATCTATCAGTTATTTAATGAGTATAATACGCTTTAAATTTCCGAAGAAGGTTCATTTATCTTTCTTTGTCTCTTGGCTAGGCCTTCAGCTTGTTTTGCTATTCTACATTGCACTTTAAAAGGCGAGTAAATGTATAAAAATACGAAAAGAAAAAAAAATATAGCCTGTCTTTTCTCATCTCATTAATTTTGTTTGCGGCTTCTAGGACCTCGGCTCTTCTTCGTCCGGCACCTTCGTCCAACCTCCATCGATTTTGGGACGTCGCATGAGCTCGATTTCATCCGTCACCATAATCCCGATATGGTGAGCAGGAATATCCTGGACGGCCGAGACAGCAACCTCATGTTGAGGTCGACTAAACTCGTCATGGCAGGCCCCTGGACGGTCGACAATCTCCACTAATTGGCGATTGCTTTTATTGGCGTATGTCGGCTTCTTATGCAATGGCCGGTAGACTGGGAACGACACGGCAAGGAGCCCAACCGTGAGCTCAGTTGACGCGAGAAGCGCAAGTGGAACTAGTTGCCCTGCCAAGCACATATTAACTATTCGTTCTGAAACTACCAAAAGGTTATACCCTACAGCTAACGTCGGCGCTGCTTTCCGATAGTATCCAGACTAGGATTCGGGCGATGCTCACGATGCAGCCCCTGATACATATGTTAATTTATCAACAAGCTACCATACAATGATGGATGACTTACGCGCCACCTACTACAAATGTTAGAATAATAAGCCGCTTCTTTTCTACCGATACTTGCAATCTCAGGACGGGCGGGATCGGTAGGAGGAGGATCAGAATTTCAATGACAATGTGTGCCAATACCACGACGAGTTGGGCAGCATCGGGAATCGAATCATCTCGCCGAATCTCGATGGGAGTGTTGTACGCAAACCCCAGGATGAGTGTGGCCGCAGCCCATCCGACGACAAGCACAGCTAGAGCCGTTACTGCGCGATGAAAACGCGGAGACGGAAAGATAGATCGATACAGAGCGAGGATGCTCAGTTTAAGCGACGCCAAGGCCAGAAGATTGAATATAGTGGATAGTAACGACAACTAAACAACGTCATAGAATCATATTAATAGTTAGAGGTGGGGAAAGAGGATGGCGTTGTGCACTAACAGTGTGTAGCCCGCTTAGGTTCGAGACGGCCTCGACATGTCGGCCCAGACCGAAGACGGTCGCCACGGCCACAACGATCAAATATGGCAAGGAAAATAGCTTTTGTCGTTTTCTAGTGTGTTAGACAATACACTAGTCACTCCTTTGATAATTTTTAGACTTACCAGGGCCGAAATTATAAACCAATCACTCAGATCCAGTCTCAGAGAGCCAAATGAGAGCCGGCGAGCTTGAAGTCTTAGAGCGACGAAGGTGATGGAAAGTATTATCTCTGTTGCTACAGTGCCATAGATGGCCGGAGCGCGGGTCTCTGATAGGAACAGCGTGGAAGAACTTGCCATAGCTAAAAGTTTGGCCTGCTTTCTTTTTTCCTTGAATAGACAATATGGTTCCGAGCATGAATTATGAATTGTACTGAGATGCGATAGTCGGCATTGGGTTTGATGGCACAAATGCGAGTAGTCGTTGCCGAAAATAGCGTCGAGCGAACGCAATAGTAATCTCGTCGGTATTCTCACATAATCATCAAATGACTTTCGGTATCGCCAATCCGCGAGTCATATTCATCTCTTCTGCCTACAAGGCTGTCGCGGATAGGCATTCTAGTACTTTAACCTTCAAGTAGGACAGCAGGCGGAAGCATAAGCGCGGCTATAAATACGACGCATCCCGGCCCGTTCAGTCCTTGGTAGCGCCACAACGCTATAGGATGGCGCAGTCCGAACCTCAGATGAATAAGACATGCTCTTACTAGGAGCCTCTGATTACACAAGACATCGCGCCGCGGAATACATCACTAGGCATATGTGGGCGGGCTCGCAATGGGCTCTCGCAGAGTAGTCTCCCGGCAAACCATAACTTATAAGAAATAGTTGCAGCTAGGTAGGATGGCAGCCCCTGTTACACCACAGCACTGACCGGTCATTGTGTAAGATCAGAGATCAGCCCTAACATGGTGTCACCCATAAGCAATCAATTTAAGACGAGGCTCAAGCCGCAGCTATGATCAGGCAGTCCTACGTCTGTATTAGAACGGTCTTGTATGGTGAGGTGGGCGAGACAGACGTCTGCGCTAGCGTGACAAATAGCTGTGGCTATGTCGACTGACCAGGACTTTCAGCAGTTCCCCCATGGTTTGAAGCAGGCCAATGAGCCCGGCTGATTCCTTCAGCTTTGCATCGCCCCCGCCTCCTGCGGGCCGGCTCGAGCAAAGATGATCAACGTATGCGGGAGAGAGGCTTGACAGGGGTCAAAAACGTGGCAAGAGTAGGGGAATCAGGTAGAATGTCTTTTGTGGCGAATGCAATACTAGCAATAAATGCGAGCACCAACTATATCTTCTGTTGTAGTAAGAACATTCCATTGCCTAAGGGAAAAAGGAGTAGAAAGGAGAAGAAAGGAAACCAGTATTCTAGACTGCCAGCGGCTACGATACAGCTGTGCGTTCGCGCATCTACAACTGCAAACGCCTGATCACATGACTGACAGTGACCGCCGAGCAGGCAAACTGGTAGGCACTCAACACACTCGACAGCCCAAGCTAGGTTAAACCAGGCGTAGGGACCGTCACACTTGTACCGAAAATCCAAGTTAATTTTTTAAGGCACCAAGTTGGCAAAGAAACCGTCGTGATAATCAGATATACAGAGGTTATAGTCAACTATTCAAACTCAAAGTTTAAAATTCCCATCAAGTATGCCATTATCTAGTTCGTCCATTAACAACACGTGACCCTCTCGGCTCCGGCTTCTCCAATCGGAGGGTTACGAATATGTATAGTATTATATCCCCGCATTCAGTGAAGAGACGTCAGGCTGATTGAAGCTGCATTCTACCATCAATTGCCCTCAGTTGAACCGCAAGGCAGAAAAAACTATGACCACAATGAACACCGATCCTCACGTTCCCTCAGAGTTTGATGACGAGGTTGACGACGCTCTCCTACCTTCCGGGCGTGGATGGGCCTATCCCTGCAAGCTTCCATCGTGTCCCGACTACGGCAAATCCTGGCGGCTGCGAAGTAACTTCCTCCTCCATTTGCAGGAGCGAGAGGCACACATGGCAACTACACCTGCCGCACGTCGTGCAATCGAGGTAGAATGGCGCTATATCACCGATCCTAATTTGCCGCCTCGTGCCGCCCCCGGGTTTCGACCCCGGGAAGATCCAGAGGAGCAGATATGGACATACAATATTAAAGATAATACCGGCAGGATGGTACAACGCATAGGCACACAGAGGCAAATGGAAATGGATATGGATATGGCCTCACGACGCCGGCAAGAAGAGGGAAAGTGATGTTGAAATTGGTGAATTGCTGGCTACTTAAGAGGCTGCAGACTACGCAGCCAGTTGTGATGTGTACAGAGACCTTTGCGAAGGGTAATTCCCTCTCCAAAATGTAGTCGGCAGTGTTTTGAAGTTTGAGAGATGGTGAGTCTGGGCTGCCATCTTTGGCCTATTATGGATTATTATGTGACCAAAGCGATTTTCCGCGGGGTCAAACGCTGAATTCTTTCCTTCAAATCGTTCCTTTTAACTAAATCTTAATATTATTGGAACATCAACTTTGAGGCGATCAAAGTGTATATCAGACACTTTCGAAACTATAACTAAAATAGGCTACACAACATTACTTAGGGAAATTAAGTCTGCGCCATTATAAAACAAGCTCAGAACTAAGAAACGTATATGAAGTCTATCTATCTAGAACTAGGACTTCTAATAGGTTAGAGTGGGCGCAGCCACAGGAGTGAAACTAATATAGACACTCCTTTACTACACACAATAAGCCTAGTATCCTTGAATCATGCTAGTATGCGTCATCAAAGCGAAGCAACATTACGACTATTGTTGCCTAAAGGGTACATATAGCGGCCGGTCAAAATTTGAGTCGGCCAAGATTTCTCCTTAAAAGCGGCTCTCGCCAGAGCAATAAGCATCAAGTCGCTACGTAATCTAGCGGTGTTAACTTGTTATGTTAGGACCTCAACGACGGGAAAGGGGATGGCTTATCTTTGGCTCCTACGATTGTACTGGCTATTGGGCGGTGTTCAAGTCGCCCAGAAACTCTGGATTGGTATGGCATTTGGCCGACTGTAACATGATTAGATCGAAGACAATAATTCAGGCGCAGGGGACGAGGGTGAAAACAAGGATTACGAAAACAAACTTAGAGATGGAGCCACGACATCCTTTGTGTGGGACTTACAAGGCAGCACCAGCTGGGGCATCTGGAGGATAGGAGATATGAACTTCTCGCCTATCGTATGAGCATACGAGGGGGGTCTTCAAATTGTCAGAATATTTGAATTCGTCCGCAATATAAAACGTACTCGTTCGGTTTATCTCGGTATTTGGGATTTGCGCTTCCATATGGCATGACCATAATGGCACCGGAAAGAGTCTCGGGGTTTGCAGAGAAGACGTTCTCGTTGAACCATGTTCGGAAAATCTCTAATTCATTCGTGTACGTCCGGTAGTCTTCTTCAGTCACGGACTTCCCAACCCCCCTAATAGGTTAGCAGAATATCATTATATTGATGATGTGGTGTAATTACCATCGGTATTGAACCACAGGGCCAACATATGGTTCCTTTTTATATGCATCCCTGTATTTTGATCGAAATTCATCAAATCCTTGGTAATAGTCCCGGCACATGGCCCAAAACGCGCTCTACAACGAACTAAACATTAGGTGCGTCATGTATGTTATACCGATATAGCGACTGACCTTAGGTAGAAAATCTTTAAGGGACTTTCCCTGGGCCGCTTCAGGTGGGCACTGGGACCACCGTTTCGCGATGCTAAACTCTTCTCGTTTCGTCCCAAGGAAGCTTTCCAAGACACCAATAAACTCATCGACCATTCTTTGATGCTCCGCATTGCTATGAGGGAAGAAGTCGAGAGGATAAATGATACGAGTTGGGAACTTGACCGGTGCAGCTGGTAGGTTCATCGTTTTTGAAGTCATATCGTATAGATTGTCAAGGCTGCGGCTGAATAGGCCAACGACGTCGAATAGTCTATTAAGACGTGAGCGACACTGTCGATAAGTAGGTCGAGACTCTTACTGTGAGTTGACAACGATCCCTTCCATTGAGGTTGAGCCAAATGAAGGCCGCAAAGAGAACAGACCATTACATGTGGCAGGTGCTCGAATGCTACCAGCAGCTAGACTTTTCCGTCAATTTCGCATCGTTATGATAGAAGCATTTCAAAACGGCATAACTTACAATCTCCCCCTATAGACTGGTCTAGCCATTGATAGCCTGCTAAAGCCGCGGCGGCTCCTGATGAGCTGCCCGATGGGCTTTGGTACTGATCCCCCCGGGGGTTCACAGGGCAGTGAAAATCGATCCACTGATCGGTGGGCTCGTCCGATGAGGCAAATTGAGTCATCTTGGTTTTTCCAACAATGACCACGCCAAGACTGAGTAGTTTGTTAACGTACTCGGCATTTTTGGTGTCGGGGCCGAAGAGCTCTGTGTAAGACCGGCTCATCATTGTGGTCTTAACACCTTCGATAGAGAAAATGTCTTTCAAACCTGTTCGCGCACCAGCGAAGGGCTTCTCGGGAGAGACTTTATGATATAGACGACTGGGGACAGCGATCATCTTCGCGAGGCCATCAGGAGAACCGATGGTCAAGGGCTGGAACCTGTTAGTGGACAGTTAGTCAGGTACTTCGAAACGCTAAAGTACAGACACACACCTCTTGGGTTCGAAAACGTCGTCAGGGATGACACCAAACGTGAAAGCGTCCAGTTCATCAGTATACAAGCGCCAGGCTTGATGAATACTAGAACCACGTAAGAAATAAGGCCCTGGGGGTAAACGACTTTCATTTGAAGAGGCCCGGGCATTGTAGAGAGTCGAACAGCCGGGCGGCCGGTTCAGGCTAGCAGAGGCACCTGTGTCGGCATCGATAGAGGAGGGATGCACAACCAGTGTATGTGAGAATTCTTCTTCGTACACGTCGTCAATTTCCTTGAAATGCTTCAAGAGATTGCCAAGTTCATCCTCGCTCCCACGAAGAATATCATCGCCAAGAACGAGGATTGGCGTGATATCAGACGAAGCAACTTGCTCAATCAAGGTGCCCTAGGCAATAATCAGTCAAGGTGAGAGATTTCCTACGTGGAATATAGGACGGAGAATTATGACGAACCACGACCTGAGGGTGAACTAAATATTGCGTCCCAGAAAGAATCTGGACAGCCAGATGCCTGGTAGCCATATTTTCACGCTCTTTGGCGAGAGAGGTTTTTTAGTGCGAAGTAGATATTAGCTCAGGAGGTATGCGTGTATCAATGTTTAAAAGATCCCTATTTGTGAGACCTATCCGGAATCAAGCAAGTCGAATCCGGCGAGGTGAAGCTGCAACTATGTAGCTGTCATAATCGTACAGATAACCCACAGCCTGAACAACCCCGTCCCCCTTGCCTTGCTCCCAGCCTCCAAAAAAGTGACCGGTAACCTGATTAACCCTACGCATTGTAAAATAGACTAATTCGCCGGGTCGGGTACTGCCCTTGTTGAGATATCATATTAGCCCTCCCGATACCGCCGATAAAATCCCCTCTTTACGCTGTGCGACAAGTCCTTCATCCCTTGCTCTTAGGTCTGAGGCGCCCGCTGAAAGACCCGCGTGCGACACGGCACAAATGTACTCCTTCATTTGATTGCCTAAAGTGATGATCGAACAATGAAGATAACACTGAGTTCGAGGAGAAATGCTTGAGCTGTGCTACTATAGAATTTGGAACGAGTTAATAACACGGCATTTCGGGGTCACTGAAGAAAGATTCCATTCCTCCAAGAGCTCTGTCTGAAAATAAAATCACTATGTGCTAGATAATCCGGGTGTACACGACCAACTTGTTTCGACGAACAAGGGTAAACGACGAGCGACCATTTAATAGTTGCCATCGCTTTGGATTTATCGAGGTATACTTGGGAATTGGGCCCGAGTCTGCTCTCGGAACAATAGGTACGGTTCGCTATCCTATCTAGAGGTAGTCTGCATGATTCTAGCACTGGCATATTGTATAGTACGCTTCTAACTATGGCCCTGTTGGTCCGGCCCCTTTTCAATCCTGTCCGCCCACCTTACTTCCAGGAGCGACGAGAGGATAACTTACACAGACCTATTTTTTGAGTTAACATACTTATGATGTAGGCGTGAAAATGGAGAAGGATTATACGCGGTAGAAGTAATTATACATTATGCACTGCTTAATTGCTGGAGGAAGTGAGGGCGAACATAAACAGTCTGTACCTGTCAAGGAATTGGATGATGGAGATAGCGCAGATCACACTGCACCAGCTCCAGCCGGATCCGTGGCAACAACCCTCCTTCTACCTTGTCTTTGAGGCTGTTGGACTGGAATTGTTCTTATTTGTTAAAAATAAGAACTTTTCTTCGGCCACTATGTGACTCAAAGCTGCCGATGGCGACCTCGATCTATCCGGGGAAACGTAGCGCTGCAGCTACTGAGACTATATAGACACGACTGTAATAGCAATGAGGATGTAGCGTGTAGCTCATATAAGTGAGGCAACACAACACTACAGAAGATGGCATAACATCTCATTAACAGAATAAACCGAGCCGCCCAGCGCACGGCAGTCCCGGCTTGCCACGTGCCAGTCTTGATGCCCCATTTCTCCAATAGGTGCGCGTCTCATTCTAGCTCCCATAAACCCATATTACGTATGTTTAGGAACCACTTGCATAGACCTGAACCAACCCAACTTCACGAAGGCACAACTCATAGACACCCACGAAAGCCCTTGAGTTCTTGACAAACCTAAAGAAAATGTATAGGTCTGCTTAGGAGACCGCCGACTTGTATAGTATTCTAACTAAGTAAAACTAATTCAGAAGCTTGAAATATATGCTCGTTATTTGAGTACAACAGAGGGTCCAGTATGCCTAAAATAGAAAATGCCGACCTACCGCAGATGAAAACGCAGACGCCAGAAATCGGGTTACAGTGTCCTACGTTGTACATTAAGGGAGAGGTCAAAGAATGCACAGGATGATGTGGCTTTAGTTTCCTATCTATAGCCTTCCTTTGCCCTCTTTCTAACACTTTGCCAATGGATTGAGATTTCACGAAGCCATCACCTTCTGTCTCGCGTCATCCTACAGCATTTACTCTGCGAATTAAATGCATGCTACCAATTTCTCAACAGTATCTCAGGATGGTCACACGGGCGGGGGTGTGCACGCCGGCCATCAAGACCATTTTATGCAGTGGTCTGAACAAGAATACGGCGGACTCGAAGTGGATCACGATCGAGCCGCCGGGATGGAGGTTTATAACCAGAGTTGCCCCGAAGTTAACCAAAGCCGAACATCCGAGTCGACCAAACAAGACCCCCGGGAACCACCACACGTACGACCCCATTCGATAGATTCACCGCGGAAACAGAGAGTGTGCGGGCTCCGTAGAAAGCGGTTCTATATTTTAGGGGTAATACTAGTGCTCGTTGTCGTCGGTATAGGTGTTGGTGTTGGCGTTGGGGCTTCCCGAGGGCATCTCACAAGAACTGAAGGCGTTGATGGTCAATCAAATACAAGCCCAATATTACAGAACTCGAGCATAGCTGCGGCCCAATGGAGGGACATATCTGGCACCAAGGAATATCGACTCTACGTTCAATCAAAGCAAGGGCCAGTACTGGAGGCATCTTGGTCATCAAGCAACCCGATGTGGAAGCTATCGAGAATTACCAACGTCAGTGCTGATATCATGCTGGGAACACCCATCGCAGTTAGCGTCGGATACCCTAACGCCAGTAGCAAATATACGATAGTAAGGTCCCTCGTTCTAGCATAAGGACCATTCTAATACATTCTCAGGCCGAGAATGTTTACTTCCTCAACCAAGAGGGGACTGTCGTCCAGCATCAGTCGCCCTGGAGGGGACAGTGGGATGACTGGAGAGACTCGAGCTTAGGCACAGTTTCAGACGGATCGTCACTCCTTTCATTCTGGGATCAAGACCTTGACACGCAGGCGCAGACCCGAGTGATTATATTCCAGGACTTAGGGAACAATTCGCTGTGCATCACTAAGTACTCGAGCAACAAGACCAGTGCAAGCGGTTGGTCACCCAAAGAACAGTTTCCCCTCGTGCAAAGTGGCTCGGCATTGGCCGTAGCGCCGATTGGGAGTATTAGAACGAACCTACGACTATATATGGTTGACGCAGGCGGCACAATGAGAGTGTACCGGTACAATCTTACTAATGACACTCTCTACGATTCTATCTGTAAGCCCAACTCCTGAAGACTTCAAGGTACTATCTAATAAGCACGATTAGCAACGACGTTTAACCTCCCTCCTCACGCAACGCTATCCATCAGCACTCAGGACAATAGAGACTACTTTACGAAAGATACTCTTCCAGAATGCGCAAGGGGGGACGATCAGCCATTGACACATCTTATCATGTTCCCGACACTTGATCGGAGCAGTCTAAATTTGATTTCATGGAACTGCTCGAGCGGTTTCGTCAACCAAACGATGAGAATTCAGTCCCTGCTCCAAGCCAACCGAACATACCTCGGGCTTACCAGCACAGTGTCCTCTCTCCACCTCAACGATCAGAGGGTCTACGTGCTCTTTGACGCGGGTGATGGTCCCGAGATTGAGGAGTGGCAAGTGCCACCGGGCGCCCAGAATGCGAATTGGAAGATCCTTGGACGAGTTCCTACGACGCTTACTTAACCTCGGGAACAGCGCTCGCACTTGGCAGTTGCGTCTCGATGACATAGGTCGGCCTTAGGACGAGCTAATGACCTCTATCTGTGCCAAAGCGGGACTTGCTCAAGTCAAACCACCCGTCTCCGCGGTGGCTAGTGTGCCAATTAGCTCAGGTCGAGCTCTTAAGCTATCTCGTGAGCTAATGGAGAAATGAAATGCCTTGGTCGAACACCATACGGCACGACTAAACACCAAGAAATGAGGTAGTGCGGCACGAGAACACAATGCGGCAAAGCCCCAAGCTTATCGCGGTATAGTGAGATACGCGTGTATACTGACCCCAATCCCGTTGGAGAGGTAATGCAGAATGAAATTATGGATCATGGAGTACTATACGTGAAGATGAAAATAGATATTACTCCAATTGCCTTGGTGTTACAGTGGCTAGTGCACTGGTTAGGTTGTTGGGAATGTCCAAGCTCAAGCTATTTCAAAATAGTTAATATCGGTAGTTACCCCAGGTTCTAACTACTCAGCTTAAGAGCGGTTGGTATAGCACGTAGTTCGTCAGCTCAGGGAGCTAGGACCGAGTTTGGTATCGATCCCCTGTCCACATTCATCTCCCCCGCATAAGATGCCTGTCATCCAAGTTATTATTCCTTCAGTCAGTGCAGTTCATTAACTGCCGCGGTTGAGTTCCCCGCATACGATGCGGCACACCGACTGTTCCTCTTTAGTAGCTTATGGGGAAGGGGGGCGGCCAGGGTCTAGATTATGGATAGTCGCACATATAGCTAGACTTTTCCCCGGATTCCAGACCCATGGCGGCAGAGTTGCATTCGCGAAACTAAGTCTGGGATCAAATCACTCGCAATGACCGACGACGTAGAGAATCGTGTCCCGCGGGCACTCTCTGAAAAAGCGGAAAAGTCAGAGGATGAGGACCCGGTGATTGTATCAATTCAGCAGGAAGCCGTCGAAGACGCTCATCACATCCAGCTAAGCTGGAGATCCTGGGTAATTATGAACACTGTGTTGAAGCACACATCAGTCTTGATAGATTGCTAATTGATGAATAGCTTGTGGTTTTTATAACCTGCTTCGCGTGAGTTGTTTCATGTTTCTTACTCATCGTGATATTACGCAAGTTTACTTACAGTTGTATAGTGTTGCTGCCCAGGTCTTTGTGGTCGTGGCAGCTGGATCAGTAATCGCGTTCATTATCCGGGATCTAGGCGATGCATCGTTAGCCGGATGGATCATCCAAGTATGCTTTTCACGGTCTTTTTCCTCGACTTTCTTTTCTAGTTTTCTCCAACTCGTTATATAACTTATATGTACGTCGACAGTACTAACAGACATTTGCGTAGGGGCCCCTCTTAATTCAAAGTGTTCTCTCCCCCATAGTCGGCCGGCTCTCAGACGTGCTAGACAGGAAATGGCTCGCGACTATCCCACCTCTCATCGCATTTATAGGAGCTGTTGTATCGGCCACAGCTAAGTCGATGTCCGTATTGATCGGTGGAGGAGTGCTGATAGGAACTACATTGTCTACCATCTCCATCGTACAAGCGATCCCTTCCGAGATCCTACCCTTGAAATTCCGCGCCCTCGCAAACGGCTTCGCCTTCGTGGGAGGGGCTCTCGGAGGTCTAATCGGGTCCCTCGGCGCCGGCGCCGTGACCAATGTCAGCGCAGGGGGCTGGCGATACATCTTCTGGATCCAGGCCGCCTTTCACGGCATCACGTCTTTGGGTTTATTGCTGTTTTACAATCCACCCAAGCAGACCAGGCCGAAGAAGCCATTGAGAGACTATGTTTGGGCTTGTGACCCTATCGGCTCCAGTCTGTTTATCAGCAGTGCTACTCTCTTGTTGCTTGCGCTTGACTGGGCTGGTGGTGCTTATGCGTGGTCTGACGCACATGTCGCCGTGCCTCTGAGTCTAGGGCTCGCGTTGTTAGTAGGGTTTGTAGGTTATGGTAAGTGTTTTACTTGACAAGCAGCAGGGTGCCGTAGCAAATGCGAAAATCAAGCTAATGATTGTCTCTCTCAGAGTGGAAGGGTAGATCCGACGGCCTGGTAGCGCACGTCTTCTTCCGACAGAACGCTAATTTCGCGTACGCTGTCTTCGCTTTTGCAGTCGAGGGCTGGATTTTCTATAGCGCCGTCAACTCAGTCGTGCCACAGATCATACTAAACCTCGGATTCGAAACGGACGCTTGGCAAATCTCAGTCCGGCAGCTTAGCTACCAGCTTCCGGTGCTGTTTGCTTCCATACCTATTACGTGGTATGCGACGAGATTTAAGGACTTGCAGAGCCCTCTCCTTGTTACCTTTATTATTTTCCTCGTGGTGTAAGTCTCAAAACTCTTCCCACGCACAACCAAAATGCTTACAAAAGACGAAGTGCGATATCCTACGCTCTTATCAAACCATCATGGGACGCAGCCCAAATCGGACTGGGCGTCCTCGCCGGGATTGGCCAGTCGGGGCCTCTCACACTTCTAGTTGCCTGTGTGCAGTTCACAGCTCCTCATGCGTTCCTATCTACGGCCACGGGCCTTGCCTTTTCAGCAAGGGCCATAGGAGGAGCCTTCGGCTCAGCCGTGTTAGACGCTATCATCAACGGTCGCCTCAACGGCCATTACGAGTCCGCCGTATCAAAAGCCGCTGTAGATGCTGGGCTTCCGGAAACTAGCGTCGGCTCGCTTTTGCAGGCGTTTGCGGCTGGTGATGTTGGGTCAGACACCGTGACAGGGGCGAATGCAACCATTTGGGCAGCTGTCGTCGCGGAAAGCAGATGGCAGTACGCGTATGCTTACCGACTCGCATGGTCAAGCATTATTCCTTTCGTGGTTCTTGCTATCGTTGCTGTGGCGCTGCTTAAGGGTGTGAAGGAGTTGATGACGGAGAAAGTTGAGGCGACTGTTGAGATCGTCGAACGCGAGTAGAATTTTCTTTTCTTGTCTACCTAGATGCATACGAAGTCCTGTAGAAGATAAGCATAGATAACCGTACCTCTCGATAACTATTATACTCTACGACCTACTCTTAAGTAACATCCCATCCCTCTCTAACTGGCACCTTCAACTACAATTTTATAGCAGTAAGGGTATAATACTTCGATGAATAACCATAGAAGTAAACGTAAATAAATAAACAAGAATTACTTCGTCTTATTTGTCCTCATATACTTGAAACTAACTAACCAGCTCCTGGCTTCCGGCTTTTGGCTGAAATTAAATCACAAAAATCAGATAAACTTTTCACAATCATAGCTCGTTACTGTCACCAATTTTCTTTCCCTTTTCCTCTTCGCTCCCCCTTTCAGTTTTCGACGCTGCTTCACATTACGCCGTACTGTCGAACTATGCCGGCAACCTTGTTGGCGAGCTCATCAGCCTCCGATCTCGTCGCCGCCTCTGCGTATACACGGCAAGCATTTTCGGTGCCACTGGCACGCGCAAACGAGCGAGCATTGGTGTACTTCTTGACCTCCCTGTCGATCTCATCCTGGCAGCCAGCAGGGTGGCTGAGCTTTCGTTCCGCGTCAGTAGTTTGGAAGAGATCCTTGTTACCGACCTCGACGCGGACAAGTCGGTTCGGGAGGTCTTGGTATGTTAAAGCCCAGTCCTTCATCGTCCATCCCTTGTGTGCCAAGATAACCTCAACCATGAGCATATCCGAGATAGCATCACCGACAGTCTGGTTGATGAGTTCTGCGAGTGCACTAAGAATATCTAGAGCATCCTTTTGAGCAGGAGACTGAGGCTCTTTCGTCTTGAATGTTTGGATTGCGTTTGACGAGAAAAGGACAGTGCCATGGCCATTGGCTTCGAAGTAGACGCCGATATCGAATGAACAGGCAGCATGGTGAAGATGCTTAACACCAGTAGGGGTACAGACGACAGGAAGCTGGAGGTGCTGTTCAATATATTTCGTACTAGCGCCGTTGGCATAGGCAGTCTGAATGACACCAATCCTCAACTGACCGTCGAGGCCTGCGCTTCTAGAGAGGTCCGCTATGAAAGAAGCAGCAAGTGTTGCAATGCGATCGCCGTCCAACATGAAGAAGCCCATATCCGGGTCGATCCAGTAGTAGATAAGACGATCTGCGTCGCCATCGAGCGAGCACCATCGGTCGCCAGGAGCTGGTTTAGGGTTAGGTGGTGCTCGCTGTCTAGTTTTTACAAAGTCGGCGCCGCAGTCAAGGTTCAGAATCTCCGGCCGGAGCACATCGTCATTGACAACCTTGACTTTCAAGTGCGTCTTTGAGACATCATGCCACTTGAGAAGCTCATTGAGCTTAGGGCCACCGACACCATTCGCACAGTCGACCGTTAGGCCTCCCGCGATCCTGCGGCCGCGTAAAGCGCGGTAAAAGGCTTGTAGAAGCTTGTCGTAGTATCCCGTCTCGCTGGTCACTCCATAGGCGCCCGGTGTACCAGCAGTGTTGACACAGCGAGTCAAGTAGTGGAGTTGTGGTGTAGTCAGGATCTTATAGTCGACATAGGTTGTGTTCGTAGCAGCGAGCGAGTGGGCGAGGGCGGTGACGAGGGTAATGCCCGAGGGACGAGTATCTCGACCGGCAATGACCTTGCCAGACGACGCCAGGTCGATCTTCAGGGCGTCGGCAAGCTTGAAGAAGTAATCGACGAGGTCTTGGTGGGTTGGGGCGTTGACTAGGTTCGTGGCGTACGTTTCCCACTCCTGTTCCAGCATATCTCCCTGGGGATCAACAATCTTGACACCGTTATCGACGGCCGGGTTGTGGCTGGCGGTGATCATGACACCAATGGCCTGGCCATTCAGCTTACGGCTGCGCAGGGCGGCGAGGAGGCCCACTCGGAAGGTAACGCCATCGAGAAGATCTGCTTTCATGCGGAAGCCCGCAGTACCATACTTGTAGACCCTGCCTGGCACGATGTCGTGCTTCTTGGAAGCTGCGATGATGGTTTCTGTATCCATGGCGGACAGTAGACGAGTGGAGTTGAGGCTGGTTATCGACAACGACAGTGATAATGGTCTTGCTATAAAAAGGTAAGGCGTTAGACGGTTCTCAAGTGTTGTGAAATGGTTTTTGTTAGGTTGATCCCATACCTTAGTCTGCCTGGAATCCCAGCTGTGTACGTCAAGCGAAAGACTGTGAGTGGGTGGCACAAGAGAGATGCTAATATGTCGGATAAGCGAATGGAGGCAGCCAGTTATACCTACGACACAATGCAGGCGGCGACGGTAGGACTGGCGGGCAGGGTGGAAGAGATATGGTCCAAGGCTGGCTGGCTGGCTGGCTGACAGGGTGTTTGACAGGGGATGTTTAGTATTTGTTGAGGATGGATGCGAATTGACCCAAATATCAATCAGAGCAGGAACTGGACATACATACTGTACAGCTGTACTTACCACATCAGGGTTCCTCCCCCTCGGACTGTTGCATGTCCACTAACTATCAGCAGGTTACCAGCCCCGCTCGCTGTCCCTCTCCTCTATCTAATACCCCTCTTCACCACCATGTACAGCTGTACTCAGTATGTGGAGGTTGTAGCACTGGAAACCTTAGGGTGCCACTGCCCCAAGTTGCCCCGCCAGGATAGCTGCTTCTGGCTGCTGACGACCGAGGAGGACCCTTGCAGCGCCCTGGTTGAACTGTAACCTTGGTTGGTTATTACCCACCCGTCTAACCAGGTAGGTAAGTACGCATATTTTTATTTGGTCCAGCCAAGCCTCAATCATGTCTTATGACGTGGTTTGTCTGGCTCGAGTGGGGGGAAACAAGGGTCCAATTCGTCACGTGATTTGGCGTCGTGGTGAATGTCTCTGCTACGACGCGTCCCTCAATCCGAGGCGCGTCTTTCCGGGTGATACATGATTCGCTTCTAACCGTTGGTATCCCGTAACTCATATAAGCGGATCGAACATGGTCTGTTGAGCTCACACGGCTCTTTTTGCTATATTTGCCATTTCGCTAGCTATTGCTCCTCGCTGTCGCAGGCAGCCGGGGATGGCGTCAGAAGATACCTGCGCCAACCCGCTTCTTCTGGGATGGGTGAAAGAATGGGTTGATCTAGCGCGAGAGCGCAATTCCAAGGGTGTGACAACCTACAAGAATGCGTACAACGCGCTCAAGGCATGCCCTATCACTTTCAACCACCCGTCCCAGTTACAGCAACTCAAAGGCTTCGGACCCAAGCTATGCGATCGCCTGACCGAGAAGCTTCAGAAACACTGCCAGGAGAATGGCCTGCCCATGCCTAAGCGGCCGAGGCAGTGGCGTATCCCGGGCCTCAATAACGAGAACGAGAATGATGAAGATGTGAATCCGAGGCCGGCCAAAAAGCCGAGAAAACAGAAACCTTACGTCCCGACCCTGCGATCCGGTGCATACGCCCTGGTCCTCGGTCTCACGACAATAGGAGAGGAGGCGCCTGTTGGGATGACAAAAGCCCAGCTCATAGAGGCAGCACAGCCTCACTGCGATGCTTCATTCACGGCACCCAGTGACCCCACTAGATTCTACACAGCGTGGAACTCGATGAAGACATTGTTAGAAAAGGACCTAGTCTACGAGCGAGGCCGGCCTCTTAGAAGATATGCGTTGACGGACGAAGGGTGGGAAGTGGCGCGGCGGATACAGAAGACTGCAGATCTGACTCCCGCTGAATTGGCGGCGCAGCAGAGAAGAGAATTGCAGCCTGTCATGCCTGAGAATCCTCCACCACCTAAACCGCCGACTAGGTCGCCGTCGGTCGAGATAATGGAGATCGAGCAGCCGGAGAAGCCAGAGCAGGTACAAAAGTCAGCTTACGCAGACGTCGTAGCCAATGGAGACTCTGCATCAGGCAGCGTAGAACTACCAACCTTCAGACCGATCCGGCTTGCTCCAGGGACATTCACAGTGCACCTCGTATTAGACATACGGGAGATACGGTCCAAGACAGACCGTGACTATATGCAAGAGGAGCTCACAAAGAAAGGAGTGAAGCCTATAATGCGAGCCCTCGAGCTCGGAGACGCGCTATGGGTGGCCAAATGCCACGACCCCAATTTCCTTGCCCGTACGGGTTCCGAAGGCGACGAGGTCGTGCTAGATTGGATCGTTGAGAGAAAGCGGTTGGACGACTTGATAGGCAGCATCAGGGACGGGCGATTCCACGAACAAAAGTTCCGGCTCAAGCGATCCGGTGTCAAGAACGTGGTGTACATCGTCGAGGAGATGGCCATGGACTCGATGAGCTTCCAGAAGTACGAAGAGGCCGTCCAGTCCGCCATTGCGTCTACTCAGGTGGTTAACGGCTACTTTCTGAAGAAGACGCAGAAGATGGACGATACGATCCGCTACCTAACCCGGATGACGATGCTGCTGAAAAAGCAGTATGAGAGCAAGTCCTTATTTGTAATCCCAACAGGTGTTCTCACCGCCCGGAATTTCCTTCCACTCCTCGACCATCTACGAGAGAAGGAACCCACTTTAGGGCACTATATCAGCTACCCAGCATTCGCGTCAATGGCGTCGAAGTCGGACATGATAACATTGCGAGATGTGTATCTCAAGATGCTCATGTGTACCAAGCAGGTAACCGGTGAAAAAGCGCTCGAGATCCAGAAGAGATGGAAGACCCCATACGAGTTCGTAAAGGCCTATGAGAAGTACGGTGATAGCGAGGAGGGTAAAAAGAGGAAACGAGACATGGTCTTTGCACATATGGGGAACCTAGTCGGAAGAAAGAAAGTCGCGAGGACTCTGAGCCACAAGATTGCAGAAGTCTGGAACAACGTCTAATATGCTTCGGAGTTGTCTTCAACTGGACAGGATCCATATTTGTATTACAAGATCAACATGCCAAGTGGAAGCCAGCAAGCTATTCTCCAGTAAGACGGCTTAAAAGACTTACGTGAATCGTAGATTGATAGTAGAAAGCGTCATATGTTACCGAAAGCACCTATCGACGCCAAAATAGGTGCCCAAAGCACCCACCACCATCTTATAACATTGCAAGTCGAACGACTCTCTTCCCTTATGGCGCCGCAGGTGCGCCCACTATAATAGAGTTTAGAGTTAGCGATTGTTCTCCTACGCAAGCGCTCGTAATATCAAGGTCCCGAGCGGATGGAATTTCTCGCAGCAAGGGCCAGGAACGTCAACCAAACATCACTTACTAGCCTGCGCGACCAAATCCCTCACCATGCCCTCAATAATCGGCTTAAAGAGCGCCGTCCCACTCTGCGCGCCCAAGTACCCCGCCATGCTCTTCTCCGCGTACTTCGCGAGTACGTCGACCTCGACATTAACACTGTCCCCCTCCTTCTTCCTCGCAATAACCACCTTCTCCTGCGTATACGCAATAAGCATGACCTCCCACCAGCCCTCGCTATCATCGACCCTCGTGACCGTCAAGCTGGTGCCGTCGAGCGCGATGAAGCCCTTGTGCACGACGTAGCGCATGACGGCCTCGCGCTCGGCCTCGCGCGGGCGGAACCGGAACGTCAGCGCGTTGCCGTCGTGCGCGATGCGCACGATCTCGGCCGTCGTGTCCACGTGGCCCTGCACGAAGTGCCCGCCCATGCGCGTGTCGGCGCGCACCGCGCGCTCGAGGTTCACGGCCGAGCCCGTCGTCAGCGCGCCCAGGTTCGTGAGCCGCAGCGTCTCGGGCGCGATGCCCACTTTGAAGCTAGGGGGTTGCGCTGTGCCGGTCCCCGACGAGGAGAGCGCCGTCGCCGTGAGGCACACGCCGTTGATGGCGATGCTATCGCCCAGCGCGGCGTCCTCCAGCAGCTTCGACGACGGTGGCAGCGTGATAGTCAGCGAGGTGCCGCCCGTCTCATCGTGGGAGTCCAGCTCCGCGACCGCTGGATTGGAGTTATAGAGCTTAGCTTAGTTCAATCCTTGTCGAGCACACGCAATAGAAAGGGAAATCATCTTAGGAGTGAGTGGAGGGGCTAGGATAGGACGCTAGATTCCCGGCAAAGTTGCAACGACTTACTCCCAATCTCCTCCACTAGTCCGGTAAACATCCTGCTATCTAGAACGGCGCAGGCGCAGTGTTAAGAAATTATGCGACGTAGAGGTGGGCAAGCTTAGAGGTGGTGTTGTTCAGAGTTGCTTGCCGCTTGCATGTCAGCAAAGAGTGACGTGACTCGAGCAAGCTCTATCCAAGGGTCCAATTGACCCCACTATCATCGCATTCCGTGTATGCAGCCCAGGTAGCGAGATCGGTCCCAGGATCTTAGCTATCATGTCCCTACAACATAGATGAATACCCGATCACAGTTAAAGAGACACACGTTTTCATACCCTCTTACGAGGAATAGGCTTGATTTATTTCGGTGGTTGAGATTACGGTCAAGGGCCGGCCGTGAGTTGCAGCGTGAAACAAAGCGAACAAGGGGCTACGAATCAAAATTTACCACGCAGCGATGCAGATATTGGCATTCACGGTGAAGGCACTTGATCCCGGGAGTATTAGGCAAATAGGTCCAGTGAAGTCTTTTGTGTATACCGCAGCAACATGCTATTGATATTTGCACATATAGCAGCGCTCCTATTAGATCGGCCCGTCCACATTCTCATCGTTAGTCATCACCCGTAGCTTTTTATGAGATCTATATCGTCAACAACGTGTATAGAAATGCAACTAGCATCTTCCCAATATGGCTCCTAGCCTTTAAATACGGCAAGCAAAACATGCTGAGCGTCTGTGCTGTGATGGACTCAATGCGAATAACCCCCCACATCTTGGAGGCGCGCCAATAGCGAATTACCTCCCTTAAAGAGGCAATGCCAGGTTAGCTAGCTTGAATTGTGCCATCGATATAGCTCAATCAAGCATCAAGAACTTGCTAGATAACCATAAGCAGTTACTAGCACATCTTGTAAGTGCAAGAACCTTGCGCCTGGCGGGTCTCATCTTGAGTCTCGAGCTTGTAGTCGATCTGAATATCAAGATCCCGGCGATTCTTATCGTTAGGCTTTACCACCAGGGTGCAGGCAACTTCTTCGTCGTGTTGCACCGTCAAAACCTCCCTAAGGTAAAACACAGTCTGTTTCCAGTGTGTGTATTTGGTGTGTGGGCCGGTGGAAAAGCGAATCGGCTTGTGGCATGCAGTGAAGTCAATGTCGAACCACGCGACAAGGGCGTGTACGAAGTCATCGCGACGGCATTTCAGGCTGAAGGGTATCGAAAAGGCAAGGTCGGCGGTTGTGCAGGTATATAGGTCTAGAGTGATCACGGATGCCGGATCCGTGACAGCTGCCTTAACCTCAACGGTGTCAACGAGAGGCTCGGAGAGGGCGGTCGCCTTCAGGGGAGAATAGTCGAAGCCGTAGACGTTATCCCAGACTAAAGGCCATCAGTAACTGTCGCTATTAAAGAATCTCTGCAATTTCGCAACACCTACAGCCGATCTTCTCATCTTTATAATCCCCATCTTCAATACCACACACGAATATAGTGGCCTTGTCTGGGAAGATCAGGCCATCCTTGGCGAGGTATTTGTCCCTGGCGTATAAGACGGTGTCGAGCATGCTCTCGTACAGTAGGAAGTAGCCCATCCACTCGGATATGATGATATCAACCTTGGGGTATGGCAACTCGATCTCCTCCATCTTACCCTGGATAAGGGTAATCTTGTCTTCCATGCCATTGACCTTGACGATCTCCTTGGCCTTGAAAATGATGGTTGACATATCAACACCAATGACGTGCTTAGCTCCAGCCTTCACAGCAAACCTGCAGGGGGAGAATATCGATTAGAGGTTGATGCCAAATGAGCTGAGAGGGAATCCGGCATGTTCCTTACATGGAGAGAATAGCCGTACCACACCCAACATCAAGGACGACCTTGTCTTTGAAGAGATGCTTGTTCTGCACTATCGCATTCATGTATGACCGGGTTCGCACTTCATCTTTCTATATAGGAAGAATCGCATGCGCGTTAGCATGTGGATGCCACTTCAACTTGTTGCAAGAAGGGCGGGTCACAAACCAACATCTCCTCATGAATGCCTAATGGGCAGTAGGTTCGAGGTTAGTGTCACTTTTTTCCGCAATAATAGAACAGGCATCAGGCGGACGAACCATGGTGATTATAACTGCGAAAGGAGGTAATCATCAGCCAAAGTCCCAGCGCAAGGTCCATCTCCATCAGGCGACCCCGAAAGCCTCCCACTCACCTGTTGAAGTAGTGCTGCTCCGAGTGCGCCATGTCCTTGAGCTTGTTCTCAGCAACTTCGACATCCATCTTGTCGCTAGCCATGGTGGGCAATGCGCAACACTTCTCGGGTGGACTGGAGAAATCTGGGACAAGTCGAAGGGGAAATGAGTGCCGGTTGCCCAGTTTCTGAAGTCTAGAGCTGAAGGAGCCCTCTTAAAATATTTTTTCCCCTTCTCTTTCTCAGGCTTGAATCAGGGTCCAGTCAGGTTGCTCTCACACCAAAATGGAAATCCCACTAGCTCGCAAGGTGGTTTTCAGTCGGCATTAATTGTTCACCGCCCGCCCGCCAGCACAACTGCCCCGCTTCCATTTTTGTACCACTCTCGAATCACGCTATACTCTTTCTTATCGATAAGGTATAGGCAGCCATCAGCAGCCCATGAGGTCATAATAGGTTCCTACAGCGGCACTGAGTCTTCGCTGTATCACTATGCTAATATGCAGGCATCCTAATGAAGTTCTAACCACATGTAAATGCGACAATGAGGTCACCTTAACTCTTTATTATAAGTCAACCTCTGATTGTGACTCATTAAAATTCAGTCAAATTTCCCAAAGCCAGCCCATGTACATGTACATGCAGCAGGTCCATCACTTGATATACATTTGATCGTAACCGACAACATCCCACTCTCCCGTGTCAGTATTTAGTGTGACATTTGTGGGATTCGTCTGGCCACCTTTCAGTGCTCCTGACTCAACCGATCCACCTCCGACAGGGCGCGCAAGCTTGTTCTCGCCGTTGAGTACAGTGAAGTTAGCTAGCGGTAAGTCCCAGGAGTTACGCGTGGCCACACTCGGCGATCCGTAGAACCGCGCCTCGACACTATCCGGCTTCACCGCGAGGAAGATATAGCCGCGGTAGTAACCGTCCTGCCACTGCAGCTCTGAATTATTGCCCACGCGGTACTGTGCTTGCGTTCGGGCTGGAATGATAGCCGCATCCACCCCTGTTGAGCTCACAGCCGTTCCAGCGAACTCAACGCCGATAGATCCATCGCCGGTTTCCGGGTCGTACTCCTTTTCGTCGAGCCACACCAAGTCGGAAACCTAAGATAATCAGTACATATCTCTTAAAACCTCAAAATCCATGAAGTAACCAACCCAATTCTGGTGACTATCACCAGCTAGAAACACATTGTTGCCGATATTGTTATCATATAGGTGTTTCAGCGTGCGATTGCGGTTCGCAGTGTAGCCCTACCTATTCTGTTAAACCTTTCTACTCGTACGTTTTAGGGTATTCTTCAGGCAGTTTTCACTCACGCTCCAATTATCACCGCTCAATCCGTATGACTCGTAGATGCGCGAGAAGAGGATCTGGTTGCCTATGATCCTCCAAGCCGCTCCGCGTTTCGAAGATTTCGACAATTCGTTATAGAACCAATTCTCTTGGCGCGAGCCCATCAGACTTCGTGAGGCATCGTCTCGAATTATATCGATATAGTCGTCATTCCAGTCTTCATATATATCTCGTCAGGCTCACCACACGGATGCACGGGATAGGGGCCAGTGACCTACCTAGAGAAGTAATACTACGGTCATAATTCCGCGTGTCGAGAACGATTAAGTCCTAGTAGGTGTTCAGTTAAGCATGTACAGCCCCAGAGTGTTCTAGTCCTGCATTGACGGTTGGGGCACCGAGGTTACGTACCAGTAGGTTACCCATCTGAAACGTCCTCCATACGCGCAAGTTATCGTCGAGATCGATCTGTCTATATTGAGTGATTAGTCTGAGCATCCCAGGTTTCTGGTTAGAAGACGCACCGAATAGGCATCCACTCAAAATAAGCCCTTACGGCGTTCATTTTGCGCTGATCCACGCTGACACCGTGTCCATCTTTATAGAAGGAATCTTCAGTGTTGTTGCTGCAAAGAGGAAGTTAGTTATCTCATTTTAGTGTCAATCGGGAAGGAGAACAAGTCTTACAGGCCACTGGAACCGTCCCTATATCCGTTATTGGATACCTCTATTATTTCATGTTTAGCAGCCAACACCCTCTATCAGATCACTCAATCTCCGCCTACCGTGATCGTCCCAAGTTGTGATCCACGCAAAGTTCTGGGAGGCAAGTTGAAGGTCTGGGTCGGTACGGTACTAAAGAGACTCTCTTAGCTCTCAACTCTGAAATATCCGAATGACGTCGAACGCACCTGTCCATGCCGGGTCCTATAGTCCTGCAGACTTAATAGCAACCTAGGTGGATCGTGGGCTCGCTCTCCTTGGCTCGCGCTCTCATAGATATAATCTCCAAGGTGTACCTGATTTTCATTAGTATAAATAGTTTACGGCTGGTAAGTACGGGGATCCTTACGAAGTAATCTTGGTCATCTTTTCGAGCAGCATTGCCGTACGCATTGAAGTATCCATTTGCTTTCATATCACCGATCAGTTGTGAATGGCAATAAAGGGCGAAAATATAAGCTTCGCCAACTCACGATAGTTGCTACAGGAGAACACAGCAAACTTCAGTTCTGATACGTGGGCATTCGCCTTCGGGGCTGTCTTCGTGCGTCCCACCGGGCTCTTAACGGTCGAACCGCAAATCGTGAATTGATAGTTATATGTAGTAAACGGTCTCAATCCTGTTGCTTCAACCTATCCATTCACGTACATCAGCGCTCTTCAGATGATCTGCCCTTCCCTCAAAGGAAAGTCGGTACCTTGATCGTATAGTCAATGTCGCTAGTCGTATAAGCCGTACCACTGGCGACGGTCGATCCAGAAATTTTCCCTTCCGGGTATACAGCCCACTCAACACAAATCGGGCTGGGATCGGCCTCGATATAGGTTTGTGTTTCATGGCTATACAGTGGCACAGGGCCCTCGACCGTCACATTGCTCGCATCGGAGACCAACGAAGGTGCAACTCGCGTCCATAGGATCACAGAGTCGGAGTAGGGGTCGCCGGACGCTATCCCATGCGTAAAATCCAAGTCTTCGGCGGCATACGCAACATTCCCTCGCTTTAAACTCCTTCGTGAGACATGCGGGACATCGATTCCGAGAGTCGGATGCCGTCGCGACGGGCTAGCAAAGTTCAAGTTGCCATCGAATGCTCCTGCTACGACCGTAGCCTGCAGTAAGAACGCCGCCGCCGCTATGAGATTCGGTGTCATTTTCCTGCGCATTTTCCGTCTTGCTCCTGGCTTCTTTAGATATAAGCTCGAGACCAAATGAAAGGAGACAGGGTTTTAATCACTAAGGCAAGACTAATCTACCAATATATAGACTTTGAGTATGAACACACTACGCAAATTAGGAGGAACTCAACTCCATTTATACTCTTCGCTCAAGCCCCCGCAACCTATCGCGTTGCATCAAACCGCGGGGCAAACGAAAGTGCAGTTCCTTAATCTATCATCGCATATTATATGCATACTAGGTATAGGCGATTCCTCCGGGGTGGAATATGGGCAAGGCAGGGTAGGTCCATTGCATCATCGTATCGGCTTGCATGCGACTTCAAGCGTCATAACGTGGAAAGGGAAGCTCGATATTGAATGCGCTGTATGGTCCAATGAGGCGGTGTCGGGGTCGTGTGTAATGGTAACACTTCCTTGCACTCAGAGGTATGGCATTCTGGGAGAGGAACGTGAGTAATCTCCTGCTCATGATTGGCTCCAATGTCTAACTGCAGGCCTTCCGACCGCCGCGGAGTCTAATCGAACCCAGTGTCGTGCACATTGGGATCGACGCCTCCACGTCCTCCAGCTGAAAGTCGGCCTTGGCGCAGACTCCAAACTCGCTACCAGAAAACTGCTTCCCGCGCGATCTAGTCCTTCGGGACTTGGGCGCGCATATACACGGACTTGGGTCCCGCGCTGAAGATCCCTTCCTGACGTTTATCGCCGTATCGCAGCCACGTGCGCCATGTAGTGAACGTGTCAATCCTATCCGTCGAATCTGGAGAATACACCAATACACGCTTTCTTATTTTCTCGCCCTGACGACGAAATACGACGAACATAGACTCATGGAAACATCATGCTTGGCTTCGGCGGGGTTAGCTCCAGGCTGGAGACTATGGCTTTGTAGATTAAGCTAGAGTTTAGAAGATTGAACCGCGCTTAAGTGACAAGCTGCGCTCACACCCTGATGCAAAATTTCGGGGTTCCTAATAAACTTAGCATATTCGATAAAAGTGAGAGTCACATCGACGGCTCATTTGGTTTCGTTTAAACCTAGCTATTGTGATTAAGACTTGAGATAGCTAAGTACTGAAAGCGGAGACGCGATCTCCATATGGCTTGTCACGTAAGTACCTATTAACATGATGGCCGCGGCGTGATACAGACGAACTTGTGATCGGATTTTTTTTTAGGTATCTGTAGTTAAATCACTGCCATGTACCTACTGCCTCTATAGCTTAATTGCAGACCTAGGTGATTGGTTTCAAGTATGTAAATCAAGCTTCTTTTATAATCGACATGTGATAAGAGATTGTAGGAGGAACGAGTAGTAGCGAATAAGAACACCCTCACGGTGTATACAGGTACGACATCATAGGACACCTCCATCTCTTTTACAACACGAATTAGACACCTGCCCCAATTGCTTCAGATTTCAGAAAGAGAAAAAAAAAAAACCCAACCTTAAAAAGATCTAGATGCATATTTCCTAGGGTCATGGTAGCCCGGTATGTGGCTGGCTTTTGAGCCACGGGTGGCTGCCCTATAATTAAAGTAGACTTACCAAATTAGGTAGTCTGGTCTACACTATGTTTGCCATAAAACCCACTATGGAGGGGTCTTGATTGCCCCGCCATCTGTCTCAACACCCCACCATGCATTCAAGCTCTTCATTTTTTTTTCTGTCTGACCATCACTCAATAGATATCAGGTATACCTACATGGGTACTATCTAGCCGCATTCACTCCCTGTATTCACTTGTCACACTATCGACCAACCAGGGAGCTCCGCGTTCGGTGAATCTCTAAGTGGGTAAATTTTTTCTAAGTATTGACAACGTCAAGCTCTGTTACGGTAGTCTCATCTACTCTTCAACATCGAAATTCGAGATTGAAGATCGTCGCTTGTCACTAATTATATCTCTACCAAGTAGGCTACTAGTTCAAGATGGCCGGCATTACTACAGAGGCCGCCGCGCCTCACAGCACTTTTGATGTAAGTCAATATCTGTGTAGTCTAGTGTCGCGTGAGCTGACGCAGAGATATCCTTATGTATGTAGACGGTCTTGGTGCTGGATTTCGGCAGCCAGACGAGCCATCTCATTCTACGGCGACTGAGATCTCTCAATGTATATGCTGAGATGCTGCCATGCACCACCAAGTTAGCTGACTTGGACTGGACCCCTGTTGGCATTGTGTTGAGCGGAGGTTCGTGTCATACCACCTCGCATCGCCGGCTTAGGCCACTTATCGTGACCCAAAATCTCTAACTTCGTGCCAAGGCCCATCTTCTGTTTACGACGACGGCGCCCCCAGTAAGACTTCGTATTACGGTTGTATTTTGTAAAACCCAGGCTAAATCGATTTAGCTGTCGATCCCGCCATCTTCGACTTAAACGTTCCTATCCTGTAGGTGATTCTCTGTTAACCCATCCGGAAACACCAAGTCCAACATACTCACGATCGCAGTGGAATATGTTACGGATGCCAACTACTCGCCTACCTAATCAATGGCAAAAATGTTGCCCGCGGCGAGGCTCGTGAGTATGGTGAAACTGATCTTACAATACACAAGGTTGGCGGCACCAACGGCGCCGATCGCCTCTTCGATGGCATAGGAGACACCCTTCATGGTAAGATATACTCTTTCAAATGAAAAACCGCTGTCGTTGATATCGCATCCTGCAAAAACTCATTCTAACTTTGGAGTAGTCTTCATGAGTCATTTTGACAAGCTTGTGCACTTGCCCGAAGGTTTCGTTACCATCGCAAGCACAAAGAACACTGCGTATGCCGGCATTGCTCATGAGACGAAGCCCATATTCGGTTTGTTCTTCACTCCCATTATCTAACATTTATTCGCCATCTGACCTGCTTCCTTGCAGGAATCCAACTTCATCCCGAGATCTCGCACACGAACCGGGGTACGGATATACTTGCGAATTTCGCTATCAAGATCTGCGGTGCCCGCCCTAACTGGGAGATGGGAAATTTCACTGAGAAGGAGATCATCAGAATCCGAAAACTTGTTGGCGACAAGGCCCAAGTTGTAAGCTGAATTGCCCCCGTCGCTTGCTTTTGACTTGACCGCCAAGCTAACTCTATTTGGATAGATTGGAGCAGTCTCCGGAGGTGTTGACAGTACAGTAGCAGCTCGGTTGATGAAAGAGGCGATTGGTATGCTACTCTACCCGTTTGAAGCGTGGGATTAATTGGTATTAACCAGCGTAATCTAGGCGACCGGTTTCACGCGATCCTTGTCGATACTGGTAAGTACTCATCCCACCTCACAATTTATAGACACTTATCTCATTTCTCTACAGGATTGATGCGTCTTAATGAATGCCAACAGGTCAAGGAGACACTTCAGGAACATCTCGGTATCAACCTCACGATTGTTGACGGAGCAGAGTTGTTCTTCAGCCGCCTTGCAGGTGTCGTCGAGCCTGAAGCAAAGCGCAAGATCATTGGAGAAACCTGTCAGTCCGCCTTGTTATCTTTTGAGGAACTTCGGCGAATTTCTTGTGTGCGATACTAATCCAAATAGTTATCGACCTATTCGAGAAAGAGGCGATCCGAATCGAAGAAGAGGCAAAGGAGACTACTCGTGCCGGAAAGGTTGAGTGGTTCCTTCAGGGAACACTCTACGCCGATTTAATCGAATCCTTGAGCTTCAAGGGTCCTTCAGCTACTATCAAATGTACGTCGGGACGGTAGTGTCAAGTGACTCACCCGCCACTATGTGGAGCCATTCTAACGATCATCGCAGCGCATCACAATGTTGGAGGTCTTCCGGCTAGAATGTAAGTCTCTCCTACTCGTTTATATAGTCGGTAACTAACTTGGCTAGGATGAACGGCGTGAGTGAAAGTGATTGGGCGCCTCAATGACACGACCACTGACATAGATAACAGCAAGCTCAGCTCAAGCTGATTGAACCCCTGCGAGAGGTATGAAGATTGGAGATGTGCGCATAGTTCTTGATCTCTTGCTAACTGGGCTCTTCAGCTCTTCAAGGATGAAGTACGTGCGTTCGGTCGCCAACTCGGCATTCATGAAGACCTTGTTATGCGCCACCCATTCCCGGGACCAGGCATCGCGATCAGAATTCTCGGCGAGGTGACCCCTGAGCGTGTCGAACTCGTCAGGAAAGCAGATCATATATTTATTTCCATGATAAGAGAGGCTGGTCTCTATAATGATGTTCGTATCACTGGCTTCGCTAAACTGCTATTGCTGACCTATAGAGCAGATGTCTCAAGCTTATGCTGCTCTTGATACCAACAGAGGTGAGTATATAGTCCCAGGCAATACTGGCATTCCTTTCGAGATATTCAACGCGCCTTGTACTACTATACTAACTTGATTCTACCTCACAGCCGTCGGAGTAATGGGTGATAGTCGTGTTTATGGCATGATCATCATCTTGCGAGCCGTTACCAGTGTAGACTTCATGTCCGCTGAGCCCTTCGAGTTCCCATTCCAGCTCCTCAAAAACATCTGCCGTAGAATTGTCAATGAAGTTGACGGAATTACTCGAGTTGTATACGACTGCACCTCGAAACCTCCCGGTAAGTAATTGTCTTGTGGACTGATATATTCTCTGTTCCTAATTTTAGCTAGGGACCATTGAGCTCGAGTAAATGATTGCGAGGAGAAGGTGGAGTGCTTTCAGCCTGGGCCGTATGGCCGGCGACGATGAGTTACGAATCAGCTGGGCCTAATGAATTCACGAAATCGACCATGACGCGGTGGACTCCGAACGCGCGCTGCAGCAATCACGAGCAACACTCGCTAAAGCGAGTCGATCCAAGTCTAAATGGGTGGTTTTAGACTGAATTTTATGCAATGCCCCAGATTCCCGACCTTATTTATATAGGGGGCACGGTTATATAGGAGATGGAGGATGAAAAACATGGCTCTAGTATAAGGCCGGCACTGATGAGTTTGATTTTCCTCGATAGATTCCATAGACCATAGGGATAGACATTTGATTAAAACAACACTTCGCGATATACCATTTGAGAGTGATCTACTGCTATTGATTTTTAATTTAAGCTCCATGTTTTAATTGATCGTATACAAAAGTTGCCCATGCGCATTGATGCTACTCGAGCTGGCTAGGGGTCTACCAATCATACGATTATAGCATCGGCTACAGGGAACAGGGAACAAGCAAGCGAAGATATTCATTCATATCTAGGTATCCCAATACCGGCATCTAATGCAACCGATGAATCCGATCCTACCATCTACCATCTATCATCTACCCATATCATAACCGCCTCAGACCAAACGCCAGCCGTCCATCCATCTATCCATGCATCCATCCCTCAGCACCACCTCTCATGCGGCTCCCTCCACTTCACCCCCAGAATCTCAAAGATCTTCCTCTCGTCCCTGCCCTCGTGGACACCAACGCCCGACAGGGCCCGATGATTCAGCTTCATCTTCTTCTTGCGCGCCAGCAGCCGCATGCTGCGATTAAACAGGTCATTCCCAGTAAAATACACCAGCGCGGCGCCGATCTCCGTCTCCGGGACAAGCAGCAGATCAATACGTCGCCATGTCGGCCGATACTCCCCTTTCGGGCCGAGAAATGCGGTTTCGGGCAACACGCAGCATCCATGCCACTTATTCCCGCCGTCTTGTCTGTGCGCCGCGAGCGCAGCAGTCAAAAACCCGCTCTTCGTGAGCGTCTCGACAAGCTCGTCGAGAAAGGGGACTAGATCCTGCGCGGACGCCGTCCCGGCCTTCGTCAGGATGAGGTCGATGTCCCCCGAGCTGTCCGCGCCGCGGCGGTAGCTGCCGCCCACAATAATCTCGACGCCGCCATCGACGGCCGCGGCGGCGTCCTTGACGTGGTCGCCCAGGGCCGTGACTTCGGCGCGCGGGATGCGCAGCAGCAGGTCCTCGTAGTGCTCGAGCCCGATCTGCTGGCTCGCCGTGAGCTTCGCCTTCGTCCGGAGGTCGTCGAGCGTGCGGTAGCCCAGCTCGACCCATTTCTGCGCCGTCGGGATCCCCGCGCCGTACACGTCGCAGAAGCGCCGCAGCGCCTCGCGCGCCGGCTCCGCGCGGATCCGGTCGAGTTTCTCGAAGCGGCCCGTCGTGGCGATCTCTTCGATGTGGCCGGCTAGACTGGCGCCGATGTTGGGGAGCGCCGCGGCTTCTTTGGCCGTTGTGATCTTCTTGGGCTGGCGCCTGAGCGTGGCGATGGCTTTGCGGTAAGAATGGACTCGCCAGGTCTCGCCAGAGAGGTTGTGTTCCTCCACCATTTCCTCCAGGAGCTTGATCGTGTCGGCATTGGGGCCGATGCGTTTCTTGTCTTTGGTTCCTCCTCTCATGCACATGAAAGTATCCTTGCCGAACTCGGTCGCGTCGTTCCTCTTGGCTCTCGGACGGCCCTTTGCCTTCTTTGTAGACGGGCCTTCGTCCTCGGATTCGCGCGCGTCTGTATCGCTTTCGTCAAGGTATTGATGCTTCTCTGGGTCGTCTAGGACCGCATCAATGCAAGTTATCAGCTCGTCTGTGAATGTGGAAGCCGACCCTGCATCGCTTGGTCCAGATTTTTCACGCGAGCCTGCGGGGTCGGTAGGTTTTGCGCCTGAAGTCGGCGATTGGGGTTCAGGATAGGAGGACGGAATCAAATCGCTACTTCTTTGAGAGGACCCCGACATAGAATTTGCTGCATTTCGGGCACTTCCCCTCGCCTTAATCTGCAGAGATGGATTTGATTCCTGGGTTGATGGCGGTTGCGGCGCTGTTGGCCCTTTAGTCAACGGCAACCCAGGGTCTCCCTGAACCTTGTATTGATATCTCTCGACCGTTGGATTGGGGTCAAAGACAACACCTCTCCTTATGCACTCGATAGGATACTGATCGTTAACAAGCACTGCAGAAGACGGGCATTTGTCGAATATTAACTCTACATCAGCATACGTCAAGTCCTTGTCAACAACAACGTGAGTTGGCTCGCGGGTGTCCTTTGTCCATGTTGCCCCGTACTCTTGGGCCTTGGTGATCCTCATTCTCCGAGCAGGGTTGATATCATCATTGGGTATGTAATAGAAACGTAGCCCTCTGAATATCTGCTGGGATTCTGGCGCCATCTGGAGTGGCTTGTTTCGCTTTCGTTTGACCATGGAGACGGATGGGGATGGCTCCAAGTTAGACTGGGACCTCAGCACTCGCGTGGACGGTTCGATTCTCCGCTGGGGGGCCCTCTTATTGTTCTGTTTCTGCTCGGTTTCCGGAATTATCGACTCATCCACGGGTGCGCCAAGGACTGGCGAGGACGCTGCTGCGGCTGGTCGCTTGTCTCTGGGGGTCACAGCTATTATCTCCAACCCGTCAGTTGCGAGCCTTAACGTGGGATCCGAAGCTGTCCTCCCGTGTCGCGGACCTTGCAGCTTCAATCTCGAAGATGGTAGCGCCGGGGGTCTAGGGGCAGGGGCAGTAGCAGCTTTAGCAGTAGCGAAGAATGCTTTGCATTTTTGTCTCATAGCCTGCTCTTCAGTGCTTAGGGCGTCCGATTCATCGTCGCAGTTTCTGCACGCATCAAGGTGCTCAAAGAAGGCTTGCTTCTCTTTTAATGAGGGCTCCATCCCCGGCAACACGTTGCCAACCGCCAATGTTTTGTTTGTTTGTTTGTGTGTGTGGTCGCACAGCTTTGTCACCTCAGGCGAGACATCTGATAGGTAAAGTTTATTCACCTAGGCTCCAAGAATAATAGTACCAGTCCCGCTGAGGCAGAGTTTAACGAGCGGCACGCGAGCGCCCCGATCTCCATTATATTTTGCTTTTGTTTCTGTTTGGCAATTGCATTCATTTAGGCCACTCAAGTCCTAGACAGCCTGCCTAGTTGTCTACTGGAGTGACTTAGATGCCTATATCTTGTGTAACTCCATTCCCTAATCTAAAAAAATGCGTGTAAACAAGCCAAATAGAGCGCAGGTGGAGAGTCAGAACAAAGGGCCTTGAAGAGCTGTTTTCAGCTGCCAACAGCTGATAGTTAGCCAGTGTCGCGTTGCTATGGGTGCCGCCTCACATTACAGCCGCCCCTCATACTTGATGATAGCATTGTTGTTTAACAATATATCATATATCAAATTTTGAATTTGGGAATCGGGTTTATTTAAGCCGTGTTGTTATGCATTTCTAGTGTGGCTGGAGCACTAACTAGTGACACGGTGACACATCAACAACCCTAGAACGGAGAAAGAGGTGTGCTCTCAAGTTATCATCTCCCCAGTACAGATCTTCACGCACAGTTTATTCAGTATGCTTTACGGGTATGCATGGGCGCTACATCGCAGCACTGTCACGTTCGCTAAACAGAAGCCAGAAGTTCAGCACCTACAGACCCCGTTCTCTCGGTGTAATAGAGCAGCATGCCTTCGCTATTCGAGCCGACCATGGGAGGCTGAGAGCGACCGATATATAAAGCACACTGATTAATTTCCATCTATACGTTTGAGGGATCAGTATACTGCCTCTGTACAAACAGTTTTACCATGATAGGAGAAGACAGAACTGATGAACTCATAGGTATTAAATGGTATTCAATCCCACTCTATCTTAAAACGTTCAGCGCAACAGGCGCCCTAAAGCAAGAGGTATAATATAGCGAACCGCGATTCGAAAGGTATAATATAACAGATAATAAAATTAATTGCACAGGCTCAGTAAAGTAGAATCCAGCTGCAAGGTACCATTTTTCCAGCTTCCCAGTACAAGTATCGTACATCTATACCCACTCGCGCGGCGAAGCCAGAGCCGAATCCTATTGCGCGTGAGGAACCTGAGACGACGGCCCCGAGAATCCCCTAGCATCTATTAAGGGGATGCTATTCTTCTCGCGGGGGTCGAAGGTCGGGTTCCCCTCCATCGAGAACCGGCTCACGTCGTCGTTCTCGGCTTCGTTCAAGACTTCTCTCGTCAACTCGACGTAGTCGTACGCGAACTCGCCGATCTCCGCATCGTCGATACCCAGGATCTCAGCCTCCTCGGAAGCGCGGATCTTGAGACCCGGGATTAAGTTGATAACAAAAAGAATAATGCATGTGCCGCCGAAGGAGTAGGCGCCGCCTGCGGCCGAGTCGGCCAACTGGTATGCTAGTTGTATCCAGTTTTGGTTCAACCAGCCGCCCGGGATCACCGCCACGCCGTCCAAGTGCGCAATGTAGTCAGCAGCGAAGAAAGCAGTAAGGATGTTGCCTACGAAACCGCCTACGGCATGGACGGCAAAAATATCGAGAGAGTCATCGATTCGAAGAATGAACTTGAGTTTCGTAGCGTAGTTGGCGAAGCAAGCTCCGAGAACCCCAAAGGGTACCGCAGCCCATGATGGTACATAACCTTCTACGCGTTAGCTATTATGCGACATTCGAACTCGTTAAACCTTACCTGAGCCTGGCGTGATAGCCACGAGACCAGCAACAACGCCCGAGCAGAAACCGACAGTCGACCATTTGCGCTCCAGGCGATAGTCGAGAACACACCACGTAATGCCACCGACGCATGCTGCCAGGTTGGTCACAACTGCAGCCATGACAGCTCTCAGGTTGGCCGACAGAGCACTTCCAGCATTGAAACCGAACCAGCCAACCCATAGGAAAACGGTCCCAATAACAATGTGCGTAACGTTGTGGGGGCGGTAGTTCAGTTCGTGGGTTCCATGACCTCGTCGCTTCCCGAGCATCATCGAGTCTGTGCGCATTAACATCAGCATAAATTCTTCTAGCATTCCGCTAAGGGGTTTCCTAATAGTCGTGCAAATCGGGAAAGTATAGCTTAACCTAATGTGATACGGCGATAGAGGAGCCAGGGGGTGGGTGTGACTAACATGCAAGCGCTGCAGTGCCGGAAGAGATATGCACTGGTGTACCACCAGCAAAGTCCAAGCCACCCAGCTTGTTCGACCACCCGTGAGGATTCCAGGTCCAACATGCGATGGGATCGTAGATAAGGGTGGACCAGATCAACATGAAAACGATGCAAGGAAGCATCCGTCCCCGTTCCGCAACCGCACCCGTAGCGAGGGCCACCGTGATAGCTGAGAACATGCCCTGGTATATCGCAAACAGAAGATCGGGAAGTCTAGAAGAGCCCACGGAAGGTTGTGCGAGTACGTCCTTAAAACCGAAGTTTGACAAGTCACCAATAAACGAATTGGCACTATGCGAGAACGTTAAGGAGTAACCCCAGAAGAACCACTGGAACGAGGTAACCGCCGTGGCCATGACAGAGAGCCATATTAGAGATAAAGCTGACTTGCGGCGAGCAAGGCCGGAGTAAAAGAAACTTGGGTTCTGTTAGCCGGTCTTCGTTGTGGGATTTCGAGATGCTGAGGGCCTTACCCAACACCAGGAATCATCAGCAACACCAAAGCCGTCGCCGTGATCATCCATCCTATATCACCTGACTAATTGATGCCAACTCATTAGTGAATTGCCTTGAGCAACGGAATGATCCCAGGACCGATTACCTCATAAAAGATGTTTAGATCCTCTGTTAACGAGTCACCTCCTGTCGGTATACTCCCATTGTAAGGGAACTTCTGTATGTAGTGCAAGCCATCGAGGTTGATATTATCGACAACGCCATCCACAGCGGCCATTTTGTTGACGGAGCTGCGAGAGGCTCCAGCGCTATATCCAACGACGTACACCAGAATCTAACAGCTCGGACAACTGGGACCTTTGAAGGATTATACCGACTGGAGAGTTGGACGCGGGGGAGTTCGGAATAGTTCAAGATCAAGGTCAGGAAGCGCAAGGACGGGGAGAGGAGCGCATAAGAGCATATGAAAAGGAAACCAACATGCCAAGTATGGACCCTTACTGTCTCACGACCGACTAACCAATGCGGTAGGGAATGGTAGGCTAAGTATGTAGGTCTGAGAATGGATGGAGATACTGGTACATACTGCTGCTAGCAGTAAGTACTCCCGTACATGCATGCATACCTAGTCGAGTAATAGAGAGTGTACATCCCAGGATGAAGGGAGGTGGGATGAAGCGCCGAGAAAAGCAACTGGACCGCCCGCACTAAATCGCGGTCGCTGGTCTCTGGTCGCTGGCCGCAAGATAACGGTAAGGCGTACGACTCATGCAACCTACTGTACTCACGCCACACCCACCCCCGCAAGAGGTATCTGCTCTAAGTAATGTTAATCCAGTCCGGCTACGTCGACGGAAAGAGGATGCTTTGCCCCGTCAGCGTAGTAGTAGACGGATATTGACTCGTTCTAGAAGGAGCCCTCATGCACACCGGACAGTGGCAACACGGTCAGCGTCGCCCATAATAGCATGCGCGTACGTTCCATGCGTATGAAGTAACATGGTACTGTAGTCAATAACGGTCACATTATCAATTCCGTCGACGCACACCGGTCGGCCAATGCCCAATGCTTAATGCCTGCTCGCTTGTCTCCTGTTCGTGGGAAGATCTCTTGTCTTCCCTTCCATCGATCCTCGATGATCTGCGAATGTTTATGGCGAACCAATAACGGCGCATCAGGTCTCGATTACAGAGTATAGAATATTTGGCCAAGAAATAATTCGGGATACACCAGGGATAGGCACAGGCCAAGATAGGACTAACCTGGGCGGAGGGGACCGACACATTGGCCATTATGAAAACGAATGACATACACTAGTTACCAACGGTATCAACAACTGCCGCTAAAGACATTCCTCGAAGTGACAACATACCTACATAGCTCTCAAGTGTACCAACGGCCAGAACACTAGCGTATCAAACTTGTTTTACCTGGAGGAGAGACCCAGCTCACCGGGCTGGATAGATATATGTTCATTGATATGCACAGCAGCGTACCAAGATAAGGTAGGGTAGTGCTAAGAACACATCAGCACGAGACCTCCTGTACGGGATGGTAGGGAGGTCTGGTACGGCAGCGTGCTGACGGGGCGGGCTGAGGAGAGCTATGATGCTTATGGGTGATGGTGATCGGTGATGGTGGTGTGGGGGGGCTGCATTAGCTAGCTACTAAACTCGCCTGTGTAGCGTGTGTACTGTAGGTGTGGGATGTATGTGGTATGATGGTGCTGATAGTGTAGTGCATTATACACTACCTACCTAGGTATTCGGAGTGCAGCCGACTGGAAAGATGCATTCCATCCATCCAACATTGATGGATCAACAATCAAAATCGCGCCGAAACAGCAACATCTGTGTCTCACGGGAGCGGTATCGAAACACGTAAGTGAGATGTGGCATATTACCTAAGAGGTAGTATACAAATTTTCTAACAACTCGAGAATTCAATTGTTGTTTAGAAAAGGCAATGAAAACAATGATAAGATCTCAGACGTGGGCACCCCCTTGTCTAGACTAGCGTAGTTTGATAGGGTAACAGTGGGGACCACATAACCAACAGGGAAGAACACGACTACGCTAGACCACTCCTGGTAGGTTGAGGTACTTATACGCGTAGAGTCGATAGAAACCTACCCAGGTAAGTTTTCGATGAATACCACCCACACGGATCCCATGGAATAGTGTATGCATGCGTAGGTATTTGTTTTTTTCTTCCCGTCTTTGCCTCCTCCCCCTATCTAATACGGTGCAACCCGAAGACAAAAGTTATGCGTACGTAGATCCGTGAGGACGGTGACAAAAACCAGGTCGATGGAGACTGAAGTCCAATCGGATACAAGGGAAAACGGTCGTCCGCCCGCCCCAGATAACTAGACAGCCCTAGAGTTATCTTTGACAGCCCGCGCTACGCAGATCGTCTATGGGTCAAGGCTTCGAGGTTTTATTAACATCTGCAATCCGAGCGACAGGGTTCGCGAAAAAGTCGCACCATTCCAGCCCAGCGTCTCGGTAAGCTAAACCGTTCCAGCCACAGCCATCGTGGGGGAGGAGAGGAGAAACCGGCCGCTGCTTCAAGGTTCAAGGAGGGGGATCGCAAATCAATACATACATACAGGATCGTAGGGCGCAGGATCTCCCGTCTACCCAGATTCCGTCCAGTACCTACGCAACTGTAATACCTACCCGCTCGAGTGTGGGAGCACAAGAGCAAGCCACCTACAACAGTGCCATCCGTCATATTTCGCTTCGTCCGGTTGACACCCCATAAACGGCCTCGATGCTGTCACCGTAGCGTTTCGCTGCGCGATTTGCATATGCCTGAGATCAGGGTTCAATATCAGTCAATAATGAACAAAATCATATGGCTAGACTCGGTGATACTCAAAAGAGCGTCTCAATTGATCGTCCGTCATGTGAGTCGCTGCGACTGCATTCATTCTTACCGCTTGAGGCTCGGTCAAATACGTACAAACGGATCGACGTGCCGCTGTGAGACTGTTTCAACACTATTTGAACTGAGCACACTTTGCAGCCATGGCGGTCAGTAGACTTAGTTGCTTACCTAGACTCGCCCTAACCTGCGTACTTTGGTACCAAGCAGATCAGATTAGTTCCGCCCCCAAGGATCGCAGTAACTACGCCGCACCCGCGAGCGGTACCGCACTGGAATCTGCCGACTCTGACATGCATACATATATCTCTCCCTTCTGCGATTTTGCTTGGTCAAAAGGGGTGGCAAGCTGACATACATTCCTGCCGGCAAAGTACCTAGCATGCCCCTAATTCGTCTCTCTTACTCCTGAACAAATCATAGTGGCTAAGTGGCAGTGCACCGCCATTACCTCTCCGGCAATTGACCCGCGCATTGCAGCATTGCCTTCAATACTGCAGGAGTGTATGTACACTCGCACGAGGCCTCACGTGGCTGCCATACGGCATCTACGGTTCAAGCGATCGAGCGCGCAAATTACACATATGCGTATAGTCCAATGCATCTCCCAATCTACATTCACAGGTAGCCAAGCGGCGCTGTCGCCTTGGCCATGCCTTTGAATTCAAAAAACAGGTTACATTACGCACGTATACGCATACTTGGTATATACCTAGAATGGGTGCTCCCCCCGCCACACCAAGGCGGTCGAAATATCAGGTCAGCTCCCGGTAGTCCCGAGCAGAGGCCCGGCCTGCCATCTTATTCTCTAGTTAGATATCGGTAGTAGCTCTTAGTTCAAGCGACAGACTCTACATGCGAACGTTTATTTTCTGCAGCAAGCAATATTGTCTCTCCGCTCGTTCTCGCCATCGCAAGAAACCATGCTTCAAAGCCACATACTTATGTATATGACGTTGCAATGTGACTGTTTCGGTCAGCGTTTCAGGGGTTACAGCACGATGCTAGGGCAGTTGCAGCTGCATTGTGTAGAATCAGCCATCGGCCTGCAGTCCATTTAGGATTAGTCTACTTGGAGACACCTCTACTGTAGATATAGGTAGGTATGCATCAGGAACACTCTAGAACCCAGCCAACGAGATAATATCACGCTACCAGGTGATGGCGTAGGTAACTACCGAGGGGTCTGCGTACCTATGCAGGTCATGGTCACCATCTCCAGTGGTCGAACGGTTCTTCTGCAACCTAAAAATAGGTTATTTCCGATAAGGTGTTATTCACATACCAGATCTAGTAGTTGTCGTAAGGAGGAAGCGTCACTCCGTTACGACTCCGTCGTCGTGTGATATGATATACCAGTAACAGGTTGTTTCGGAGCGACGAAGATGCAGCCGCAGTCCAAACACCATTTTTGCTACATCGGAACTTATCAGCAACCGCATTCCTTGATACATTTAATGAGACGAGCTATATCATTCAGCACGTTGCGCTAGTATCCCGTAGCCTTGAAAATGGCGTGTCAGTAGATCATAGCGCAGAGCCCTAGAAGTTTAGTTCCAAAAAAAACATCCGAATCTATCTATTAGCGGCATAGGGGTCCTTGGTTGATGGCTCTCCAACACGTGCGTAAGCGCAATATCAACGGCTTCTAAGGCGTAGGCGCATAATAGCCGTGTTAATGCTTTATCTGCATCTACTCCTCTCCGCTAGTACGATAGTTGGGGCTCGGAGCATCGGAAATACAAGTGGTTAGTGAATTATGCTGACGGTTAGATAGTCGTATCCGGAGTGAAGATGCGCTTTAGGACGTTAGTATCATGCGAGTTACGAGTATAATTGTGTTATATTCTAACTAAGACCACAACACTCGCTTTCAGGGAGCTAGCATGAATCTTCGTTCTCCCCCAATATCCCCCCATCCTAAGCATGCATCGGACTAGATGCTTGAGTCGAGACGCTATCAAGACTCCGTCAATACTACCTTACTTAATAGGATATTGGGTATTTGGTTTATAAGTAGGAAGCAGTAGATGAGGTAGAACTAAATCAATCGTCTAAGTGCAAGTGTTTAAAATAATTTAAATGGCCGAGATAGATATAGGACGTTCAACAGGAACAAAGATATTAGGACCAGGAAATTTTATATATGAAAGCGGTATGTCTGTCCATGCTGTCGCAGTTTGAACGGTAAGCTATATGAACAACCGCAAATGGTCAAACAACCTGCTTAAGGGGTTTAGTATTGTGATAGTATACCTCTGCGGCTCTTTCCTGTAGCACAAGCCCCTGAATGGAGCGTGAAGACTAAGGGGTTTCGTCGGGGGGCGGATATCTCATTGGTCTTCTTCCACCAACAATCGTCACCTAGCAATCATGATGAAATCCCAGCTGTTCCATCTGAGCACTGACTGGCAAACCTATCTCACGTCGAATGGAATTGTGTAAAGAAATGGGTTCAATGGGCCACACAATGGGGTGGGTGCTCTAGCCTCGAGGTGTGTATACAGGTCTGTGCTTGTCAGCCACAGTCCTCGGGAGGTTGTTCTACATTGACCAATGATGACGATAGAAATAGATTCGCAAACATTTCATGTGATTCATTATGTGTCCTACCTAACAATGATGATCTTCCCTGTGCCCCTAAGTGCTCTCTGCCCAGCAATCCTCACCCGGCTTGACTATATTATGTTGTGCTAGTATTAAGTGGCAGTTCCAAGATAGCTTCGAAATTGGTTCTCAACCATATGGCTGCTCCTTCACAGTTCCTCTTTGCCGTTCGCTATCACTCTCTCCGTGTAGCTAGTTCCGAGGTTGTTGGCGCAAATGCCTAAATGTCAGGCCTGAGGCAACAAGGAATGGCAATTGCAAGGCCTGAAGGTTCGCCAACTAACTCCTTCCAAAGAAAAAGTGTAAAAAACTAATATGAGGTTCAAGAGAGAAATCTGCGAATTGGCAACTCCACTCAGCCTACCAAGCATCGGATAACACAAGTATTGAAGCAAGTCCCTATTTCCCAAGGTTAGCGCATCATATTTCCCATCAAGACAAGGGTATATCTTAAGTTTAAACAACCAGAAAGGCGAAATAACCAAGCCAAAACTCGCCAGGCCCAACATGATCAACAAGCAAAGAATAGCCACCGAGATGTGCCTCAAGGCAGTAAGTTAAACCCCCTAGTGCTCGGATATCCATACTTATGCACTCTTCATCTCCATTCTATCATCTCGCTATAACACGACTATTCGGCTAAAACCAGACAGTGATGATGGATATCCCCATCCATAGTCTTGCTCCGCTGCGGGAGCTGAATGCCTATCGGCAATGTCTCGGTCTTGGCCCCTCTAAGAATCTCATTAGCAGCGCCATATACGACTATGATCCCAGCGTCGTCGCGGATTACTACGAAAGCCACCCCTTTCCATGGGATGAGCTCGATATCGGCCCCTTTATCTTTGAACGGTCACCACTTTGGAACTCGACTAGCTGTAGCAATAATCAGGGCTCAAGCTACTATCACAGCAACACCCAACCATCGACACCTCATCAGAGCAATGGCAGTGTCCCCAGCACGAACAGCCCAGGCTAGAGCCGTGGCTATTATAACCGGCAAGAGGTAGCACTAGGTAAGCCTCAGGATGATAGATATGCTGGCGGTCGTATTGGATTCCACAATATGTACTACAGAGATAGCCGTAGTTGCAGCGGTCAGAATATGCGTTGGACGTATTGAGCTAGAGAACTCTATTGGAACTAGAGTCATGTATTGTACATCTCAGATACGTTTTGGGTTGACACCAGCAAGGTCTGCTGCCTAATATCATCCATTGTTCCGCATATTGTTTCTTCCCCGCGTCTGACTGTTATTGCAGTAACCAAAAGGCCAGACAGAGCATGAAGAGACAAAAGTTAAGTAGAATGTTCTCGCTGGGCGTATAACCTGCTAGATATAACTAGCTGTACAACACGGTGTACAAAGATATTAGCTCTTCTCATGCCAACATAACCTTGCATACTAGATTCCTCCTAGTCACATCATCTTAGGGGCTCCCCTAACGTTGTAGTCCTAACCACGGGTACATGTAGCGAGGGGTAATAGATATCCAAGTACCCGGCCTAACAACTTTCACGGTCCCATCCAAGTAACTGCAAACAGCCAAGATTCCCAACCTTGACAACGCTCAATTTTCGGCAGTGTCGTGGTGTAGTGTTGCAGCTCTGTTCCGTGACAACACCATTTCCCTCTAGTATGGCGTTACCTCCAACGCGCAAGGATCCGCCATATAAAGCGCCTGGGCACGCCCACGAAAATCATTATTGATCTTCCGGTGCACCGTATGCGCCTGCGCCCTGAAGCTACCAAAAGCCCAGATAACTTCATTATTCCCTCTTCCATCAAAACCCAGCCTAAATTGCACGAAGTCCGTGTCGAACCTGATGTTCCAGAGCTCCGAGAAGACGCGGCTGAGAACGTCCGGACGCACGATACTTGGGTCTCCGACGATTCTGAGGACCCGAGACTGTCCGTTGACGGGCTCGGAGTCGGTGCGGATCCTGTGGCGCACCATCCTCGTCCTATGTCCCCCGACGGTGAAGGGCTGGTTAGGGTAAGAGCTCTGTCGAAGGAATTCGTTCGCGGCTGAGGCGGCGAAGAATGTCAAGGAAGCAGCGGCTGTTTCCCATATTCTGGGGCCGGTCAGATTAGGTTGGGTTATATGACATGCAAATATAGGGCCGATGCCTCTGATGTTTCCTAGAAGCTGGTGGACGGTACACGTCGGTGGAAGGCCGGTGATCCATAGCCGGCAGTTGAGTTCGTCCGGGATTGCAGCGGGTATGTTGCGAGGAAGCGAGGGATCTCCCTGGTATGCTGGGCTATTTGTCGGTTGACGTTGTTGGTTCATGACCCCGGAAGCAGCGCTGCTTATTAGATTTCGCGAAGGAGGGAGCCCAAGTCGAGCTCGATGCTGGTTTAGGTTGTGCAGAGGCCACCAGGTACATATATTGACTTGTGGAATATCTTTATATTCGTCAGCTTGGTCTGCATACTCCCTACGCCGATGTCAACTTCTCGGTGGTTCACGCCGAAAGATGATATAGCAAGTAGAATATAAATGACTCCACAAACCTGGAAGAAGATCTTGATCCATGATGTTCTGTGCTATTGGGAAGTTTAAGGATAATTGTGTGGCTATGTGATAGAAGCAGAAGCGGGAGTTTAGTTACTACCAACCTTTATGTAGAGATATACATACAAGCAAGATAGGATGCCTGAGGAGTTATGATAGCCATCACGATTTAATACTATGCAAAGTCAAGGCAAGCACATTCTCCCAAGATCTTAGTATTGTATAGAAATTCTCCATAAGTTCGAGAAGAAGTTGGTTTACCCAAGTAACAATCTAGAGTAACCAGCGCATGATCGCCTAGCCTCATTCTCCCTAATTTATTTATTATAACTCGTAAGTCTATATATCCTAATAAACTAGACATTTCTACGAGTTATCAGATTCTTAGTAGAGAAGCATGCACTGTTGCCCTTTATGACAAATGAGGGGATGAATATTGCACCACTTTAAGGTCCTTATGACGCCCTTGGCCGAGAAACTCGCGACACGAATATCGTAGATTACAGATAGCAATTTTACCCTTAGGCTAAGATCATTTCATGCCCTTGCCATCTCAGCCATATTTTGACCATGATGAAAGGATGGCAAAAGGTATAGTGTAGAGCGCGTGGAGTTCGAGCTCACTCGACACAATAAATAGGCTCCCCTAGGCACACCAACGAAACAATCAAGCTCGTTCCGGATTTTTTAAGCGAAAATCAAAAATACTTATAGAATTATGCCTTGAGAATGGAATTACACTGGAGAACACATAAACCAAGTATCATTTGTATAGTATAGTACTACTCTATTATCAGGCTCATTATTAAGGGGTATAGAGCAATGAAGGAGCGGTAACTTATAGCTAAGTCCCAAATATGGACATGAAATCAAGAAAAGAAAACCAAATATACCTTGAAGCCATTCCTAATTTCCCCTTCGTAATACCAATGTACAATACTAAAGAAAGCGGCGACAGCCGTGTGTTATACGACGAGATCAAAATTTGTCTGAAATTCTCCCCATTTAGGAAGCTCTTCTTCCGTAGCCGGAATTGTGACCATTGCGCTGACGATGCTGATGCGGAGTCCATCGACTTCATTGGCACTGACAACAGTCCCATTCACTAGAGCAACCTTCAACTTCAGGGCAGATCGAAGCAATAACTCGACATCTTCTGTGTCTAGGCTCGAAATATCTTTATCGGCAGCCATACGCATCAATGCCGACGTCAAAGGAATAGTTCCAGTTACTTTATTGTGATGGGCTTTTGTTGGCTGGCCGTGTCCTACAAATACTCCGAGAGAGCCAACCAGATTATCGAGGTGCTGCCACGAAGAGCTGTCATCCGGGACGTCTCCTAAGAAGAGATAAATCAAGAAGGAGCTTTCAAACGCGTGCTTCTTCACTTCTATGTTCGCAATCCATTCGCGATAGGATTCACGATTGAAGTTCACTCCTGAGACCGCACCCAGTGGCAAATGACCCATGGATCCATGGTGCCAAGCCATAGTCTTCGATTTATGAGACTGCTGTTGAGTTATACTTTTGGGTGCTTGATCATCGACTAATTGGCCGGCATCGGTCAAAGAGTTCTTATTGCTTCCGAAAATCAACGTTGCCGGACTGTAGTCGGTATACATGCGGTTAATCGCAGCCACAACTTCTGCGCGGGTCTTGTTGGCGACTTCCGTGTATGTATAACCAAAAGTCTCGAGTTTTCTGACCATATCCGACGTCCAAAATGATGTGTCATTGACGAAGAACGGCTTTAGCGGGGTCTGAGTATCCTCAATATCGCCCTGATTCTGCGTATGTGACGCGTAGACAGCAGCCGTCGGAACCACATACGAATCATTATGGATTACCTGCCACATCGCGAAAATCCTGTCGACATTGGCATGGTGCAGGAAAAATAAGGGGTCAAATGCAGAATACGCTATGATTGCCAGGTGTCCCCATCCCCCACCACCAATAGTATGAACAGAATCATGGAGCGATTCGATAGAGTCGTAAGTACCGTTAGCATTCGAGCCAATCCATCCCTCGTTGCTAAAACGCGAATAGTTTCGATAGTTCGAGAACAGATTATAAAGGCGCTGCTGGTATGATGGGAGATGGTTATCAAGCGAGGAAGCCACAAAAGAGTTGTTCGAGATTGCATTGGGATCGGTATTAGGAGAGGGCGCGCGCTTCGTTTCGTTCCATTGGTTCCACTGAGATGTTAGTCGGCCTGACGGATTTAATAAGGGATCCACCTCAGAGGTACTTACAGGAGAATCAGAGAATATAGACCCGTTGAAAGGTTTGAAGATGAAACTGAACAATGGATTCGAAATACTTTGAATCCCATTGGGCCCAGATACGTTCATGGTAGAGGAGCCCCCAATGCTAAGGGGAAGCACACTTTCTCCGGCGGGGGGCGCAACAGCCCAGTCCCAGTAAGGGATACGAAATCTTTTGGCAGCATTCTGGACTCGATCGAGGTCCTCGGGTGGCCATAGAGAGGCGATATACTGAATGATGTTGTACAGTGTTTGCTTGAGTTGTGGTTGCCAGTCAGTCATGCTCTAGCCGTTAGATTATTCATTTCCGTTCTCTTACCTCATACAAGACAAGATATGGACGGTGCCAAGTTGGGAAGAGGATCGAGACGTGATGGCAGTAGCCAAGGTTGGCGTTCCCTGGAAGGGGAGTGACATTGCCCCAGGTTAGGCCAGGAGCACCATGAATACCTGTTCTGTGTCAACATCGAGTCTGTTACTACCTAGGTAGTTGGATCGCCACCTACCAGCAATCTGGTAAAAGGAGAAAGGGGAGTCTTGCGCTGTATACTGCATCCAGCTCAAGGCGAGAATATATAAGTTCCACTGGTCGTCATCCTTTTGTAAGTCTCGAATTTCCAGCCTTGGCTGTGGCTGACCATCGACAAGGGGAAGGCTTCCAACAATTGAGGATTGACTGAAGTCCCGCTTATAGATGCGAAGACTTGTGTTGTGGCCATAGTCATACCCCTTGATACCGGAGGCATATATGAGGCTAGGGGAGAATAACAAGGAAACGAGCAAGACGAATATGCAGAGAGGCTCCATGGTGGACTTGTACAATGAACCGGGGAGTCGTAACTGAGTCAGATCAAAGTCAGAAGTTGCAGTCAAAAGGTGGTTGTAACGGGAGTTGTTTAGGAGTTGGGCGCACGGACGATGACGAGGGTGAACACGAGAGCAACATGTGCGAAATCGACTTCAAGGTGAGTCTTATGGATAGGCGGAGTTCGAAGCTCTTCGCTGATTTACGCCAAATCTCCATTCGTAACAGTGTGTAAAGCAGGGGGCATTCACTAAGTGCTCGCAAAGGGGAATGGGCAGAGAAAACTTACAAGGACTGTGCGCAAGATGGTGCTGACGACGAAGAGTGTCACACGGACTCAACGTGTGAGTACGTGTAGGAGAGCACCCGCGTACGGAGGGGAAGATGGTACGAGGGTCTGACGAGAGAAAGAAGGAGATGAGGTCAAATTAATCCCTATCCGGATTCATGAGTGATGCTCTGAAAAATCACCAGGCGGGTGCATACTTAGATAATCGCGGGAACAGATAGTCAGGAAGATAAGTAGCCGTATTCAACATGAAAGGATCGGGAGGGGAAATATTAGTTCTAGAACGATCTCCAGGCAGGCGGGATGTATAAGCATCGGCTTGAGGTAAAGATACCGTGTGATCGAACATAAGGCATCTCGGAGCCGTAACTTACCTCTCATCTACCGAGATATGTTACATATTCATGGTAGGAGGTGCCTATATATCTGTGTAAGTAAGAGGGACCGCGGCTGTGATTTGCTAGATCGCGAACAGTGCGCCAGCTTCAGCCAACAATTTTGCGAGAAAGAGCCAACAAGCGATGCCGGGAGCCATTCATAGGTCAATTAACGAGACCGCGTCTGTGGAGGCTCGCTGCCTCTAATGAACCGTGTACCTACATGTAGGTAGGGCAACTGCGTATGGGGCACGCCTGTTGTACGTAGGCAACTACCTTAATGAGGAAGGGCAATGGGTACCTACCTCAAGTAATATGTACAAGTAGTACCATATAAGCGAATGACTCCTCGTTCGCGCAAACCCATTTCTTCTATCGGTATGGCGTGAGTATACATACATGGTTTCATCACATGGGGCGATCTTAGAGAGGGCCACGCTCTGATGTTATCACCACCTATACTTAGTGATCGAAAAGGCTTCGCGCTACCCACTACCGGTCGAGAGTCTACCTTACCCATCTCAAATAAGATGGGAATTCGTTTACAACGTGCCCGCGTGAAAGCAAACAAATAGCAGTGAGGTCATGCACCACTAGCTTGTCACAGTCAAACATTTGCCTTGCCATTTGGCCTATTTCTTGCTCTGGCCTTCGGCATATGCATGTCTATCCAATTCTACAGCTCCAACAGACGTAGTACTGGTCATACTTCGCCTGACACAAACTGCTCAGTGTCTCGGGTACTTGCGTCCTCGTAATATTAGTTTGATGGAGGACGTGCCTGACTGACTTGACGCAATCTTACTGTCAGGGTATCGTGATATATCGTGGGTCAGGGTGGGTTGATTCATGTTAGTTTATTCAGGCAATGTGTGAGGGCTATCTATAGCCAAACTCCTAATAACTCCAGCCAAGTGTAAATCCACTACTAGTATCGTGGACATCTATAAACATATGAGTGAACTTTTGTGTCCCTTGCGCCTAAGCCGCCACCAAGGCCGGCAGATGGTTGTTGTTAAGACCGACCCCTTCCGGTGTTTTCTGTATTAAGCGTCCTTTCCGTATGACGTCTTTCGAATCAACTCGATACCTGAGTTTTACTCCCATGGCCGCAAGTTCTACATCGAGGTACTTCAAGGCTCCTGGAACCGCGACCTTCGTCGTGTCCTCGCCTCCAACCCACTGATTGCCCTGTCCATCCTCCCATATTTCGCCCTTCAACTTGCTGACTTCGGCGCCCGGTATTTGATCCAGGCGTCTTGCACAATTGCGGCAACGCACCGTGCTCACTACTTTCTTCTTCCCGCCGAAGGGTGTCACTGTCGGCTGAACCGATAGGAATGAACCGCAATTCCGGCATACCCAAGTTGGCGTGTAGTCGGAGCAATTCAAGAGACGATCTTGCAGAAGGAATGCGGTTCCGTGAGCGAGTAGGGCGTCTCGCTCCATTTCACCCACACGAATACCACCTCCTCGCTTCCTACCCTTGATTGGCTGCCCAGTGGTGGCGACCACTGGTCCCGTGGTTCTTACTTGATACTTGTCGTTTACCATGTGTCGCAATCGTTGATAGTACACAACGCCAATGTAAATATCTGCCGCCAGTTCTTCGCCTGTGATGCCAGAATACATTGGCTCGTTTCCGTGGTAATTGTACCCAGCTTTCATCAGCTGATGTCCGAAGTAATCCGCCGCGGGGTTGTCTTCGTCAAACCTGAAAGGTGTCGAATCCTGGGCTAGACCGTGAAGAGCCCCAGCCTTGCCAGCTAGAGATTCTACAAACATTCCAATCGTCATACGGGATGGGAAGGCATGAGGGTTGATGATAATATCGGGCTGAATGCCAGATTCCGAGAAAGGCATGTCAATGGCAGGCCACTTCTGCGAGCACACACCCTTCTGGCCATGTCGCGAAGAAAATTTATCACCAATGATTGGTGATCGGGGTACCCGAAACTTGATCGAGATCGTCTGGGCTGGCTCATTACCCAATTCACTCCCAATGATTCGCACCTCTTCAATAAAGGCTTGCTCCGAGTCCTTGTACTTCTCGTACTTGGTGACTCCATCCCGATTCACGAGATTTCCACTGTAATCTGCCGAGACAGTATGGTAAGCGAAGATTACATCGCCCTCTTGCACGGCACGTCCTACATGAGGTAGGCCGTCTTCATCAAGCATTGTTTGTGTCCAAGCCTTCACCGTGCTCCCAGGAGCAAAGCCAAAAAGTTTAGTTACATTTTTTGTTGACTTGCTCCGGCTTTCGTCTTTGAGTGTGTACTTTTTCGTTTTGTAGATCGTGCCATGGCCAAAGCCTCTTTCGTGTGCCGACTTGTTCAGAATCATAGCGTCGTCCATGTCGTACCCAGTATACGATATCACGGCAACGACGGCGTTGGTTCCATTGGGAAAATTATCAAATCCGTACGCATTATGCAGAGGGGATCGAACGACTGGTGTCTGGCCTGTCTGGAGCCGATACATTTTGTTGTCAGTCCGATATGCTAAGGCTGTTGCTGGTGTTCCCATTGTCTGTTTGCCCATCTGACACTGATACATGTTTCTCGGCGATTGATTGAAATCCGAAAATGGCGTCATGTTGGCCAGGATTGAGAGAATATTTGTGGGATCAAATTCAACGTGTGTCGAGTCTCCCGATACAATCTCCTGTTCCGTGCAGGCAATAGACATGTAGGGCTGTTCCAGTGTACCAACGAAGTCTTCTTTTTCCAGCGGGAGGTACTTGGTTGGCCGAACCATCCTAGAAGATTCCGCCGACATGTAAATACCAGGATACGAGCCTCCATTAGAAGCAGGAACGTGGCCGATTTCGAGATGTAGTGGTATTCTGTGTGAACCCTCTACTTTCCAATACCGGAAGGTATCGGCTATTCGTCGCGACTCGGATGGTTTACACCAGCCTAGGATCTTTCCGTTTAGCATTACCACTACACTTTCATCGGTAGCAGCGGACGACGTGTCGACGACGCCAAGCTCAGCAGCAAGCTGGGGAATGGCTGTAGCATCGACAGACCCGGTCATAATCTTGCACTTATGAGCAAGATGGTTTAACAGACCACAAGGAGAGCCATCAGGGGTGTGCACAGGACACAGAAACCCCCATGATTCTGGCAACAACTTTCGGACTGTTGTTGTTTTCAGCTGAGCGAAGAAACTACCTCTGTGAACCATTCGGAAATGGCTGATGAATCGGAGGAAGTTTAGCTTCTCAGCCACGACTGTGAACCCAGACACTTGCTGGAGGTCTAACCCCGATGGACTTGACAAGTTACCAGTCGAGAGGAAGTATTCTAGAGCATTACCAACATTTTCATTGGTCTTTTGGAAAATCTTGATCGGGAAGTCCTTTGCAAATTCATCCGACGTGAAGGTCCGTAGAGGCGATCTTCTAAAATACTCTCGTAGGCCTAGGCGCAAACCACTCGATATCAGTTCATCTAGGCGTTCCTTGATTATCTGGCCGTACAGAAACCCGCCCAGCAGAATTTCTTGGTTTTGGACAGCGTCGGGATTATCTACAGCACAGTCTCCCGCAACAAGAGCGTACAGTTTTCTGATCATCAGCAGAAGCAAACGAAACTTATCAGAGTCTTGCTCTTCGGTAACGTCAATATTTCCGAGATGAACCAATACGATTCTCCGCAGAAACTCCGTGCCAACTTCATAGTTCGATAACGTGTCTGGTACCCCTAGCACAGGTCGGAACTTTTCTCCTAGATATGCCCGGGTTTGCGTCATAGTATACACTCCATACGTCTTATATGTACGTAAGAGGAGTTCGACACGATCAGTCAGAAATGTGTTTTGAATTCCCTTGGATTCAGGGGATCCAACCAGACCCTCGAAAATTTCTCTGTCGTTGGTTTCCACAAGGGCCTTTAGGATCATCATAACCGGTACCAGATACTCGTTCTTTCTCCACGAAAAACGGAACGTGACGTTACCATCATTCAAATAATGCAGCACATTTGTTTGAGAGGTTTCATCAGGGCGGACGGACCTTAGTATAATACCGAAAGGCGTATAAGTAGGGCCACGATTTACGAAGCTGGGACGGTTAATAGCCAGAGGGAAGTTCCGCCTATTCATAAGCAGGAGTCGAACGATTTTTTCGATACCATTAACGACAAAATAACCTCCTAGTTCTTCTGATTCTTCTTTGCGGGCAACCAATTGTGCCGGACTGTTCCCCCTAAGGTGGCAATGGCTGGACTACACAATGTTAGCACATTTGTCGCATGTATGAGACCAAAGGTGCCCTACCTTCACCATGATTGGAAGTAATCCAATCTCTCGCGTAAACTCCTTTGCATCCCCATTGTTTATTCTATATTCGAAAGTAGCGGAGAGTTTGCCTCGGTAGGAAACGTGTCGTTCTCGACATTCGGCCGGGAAGACCTCTCTTTTGGTCGCGAACTTGTTGGCTGGTGGTAGAAGTGATTTCTGGAGATGCACGCTCTTGTATCTTATGGAAAGCTTATTTCTCGTTTCTAGAGGGGTGCGATCGTCGCCATCGAGGAACACCCTCGTCCCTATGTCCGCCAGGCCCCGGGATAATAGGCCATCGTTGGCAAATATAGCGTCGAAGGACTCGATATGGGGGTTCACCGCTTGCTGCAAGAGTGGATAGGCGGAATGGTCGGTAGGAGGGTTTCGAAAGAGGTCCTCGCGACGTAGTGTGTTGTACTGGTGATCCCAGCTCGTGGAGGTTGACTTTCGCGCCATGGCAGCAATTTAAGTTTGAATTGGCGCAGCCGGGGTCGCTGCACACTTTGCAGGTTTAGGCTATAAAACGGAGGACAAGCAATAAGTAAAGCCCCATGAAACTTCGTCAAGAGGTCTGGCCCTTAGAGGGCTTGGATAATTGCTGAGCGATCCAAATCTGAAAAAATTGAACCGGATTAAAAGGTAAACGCTTAGATACGAAGCTATTCTAAGTAGTCGCCAGGAAAAAAATCCTTATCTAAGTCGAACGGAAGCTTATCGATAAATTTGGTAACTTATCCCATGGCGGGGCTTACTAGATAACCATGTAGGCAATACCTACCTCATTGTTACTTGCCTACATCCGATTCAAGGTCCCCCAATTCAATTCGGCAGTTACCGACTATTCCGCTTGATTCCTCTTCAAATCGCTAGGTATTTCAAGTTTTTCAAGTTTCATAACAAGTGCCAAGGAGGTAGGAGGACTGATATCATGATGTACTTGCTGTCATGCAAATCTTAGGTAGGCTAGGATAGGTATTTGCTAAACCCACTCTACTCATTCTATTGATACCTTAGCATTGACCTTGCAGGACCTAAATACCTGACTAGTAGGTGGGCATACATACCCGTGTGTTTCCTGGTCTTAGTAGCTATTAGTCTGGTCAAGCCTCTGTGATAGGAAGGGAAAGCGTGGGGTTGATTGAGTGGGCGTCGTTCTCGTTGGTCGACGACTGAAACCAACTCAAGGTCTGTTCTCACGAGGCCACATTCTCTCACCCCCCGGACTGCCAAGGGCGAGTCGCTGGTTATTCGGCCCCCAACTCAAGATCAGAAGTTCCTACGCTTCGTAGAGTGCTACTGTATCCCTTTGAATGCCCACTCGGCACCAGTACTTCTGGACAGGGACCGTTGGCCAAATCAAATCAATGGATTTCGAGGTACTCCGTTTCTTCCTTGTTCCTCACCCAATTAGGCCCTTGTAAGATGTACTACTAGAACGATCGTTACTAGCTAAATACATATATATGCTAATAAAAAGCTAGTAATGATGCGTTTAGATGATGTAACTGATCAACACAAGGGGAATGTGGAACTACCGGGGGGTAGGAAATTGTACTGGTGCCGAGTGGGCATTCAAAGGGATACTCGTGCTTACCAACCCGCCGGTTACCTGGCAGGGCGACTCACAAAGTGGTATTTCCGTTGCTCTTTATCCGTGTACCTAGATTAATGCAGTCAGCCAACAAACAGTGGTGGCCTCAATGCTCCCGGACCTGTCCTGACGAGCGAGCTCCCGTACTATATAACATTATTCAGCCATCCAAGCTGTTGAAGGGAATGAGGCACGACGCACAACTTGAAGCCATCATTCTGCGTTGTGCTTGCAGCAGAGTCTACCCTACCCAGAGAGGTTGCCTGATAGCTTCAAGCAGCCCGATGTAGGTACCTAAACAGCTAAGCTACCCATAGTTATGCACTGGCTAGCTCATTGACCCATACTACCATACCTCACTAATCTCCAATCTAGATGCATGTATGGGTGGTACGTAGTATCGTAGTCTAAATATGTACTACATCACCAGGTCCTGCAGTGCTTGTTCTCGACATTATTACAGAACACATAAGGCGTATTTAGGGGTGCGCAGCCTCAACTCAGATCTTTAACTCTCAACCTACCATTGTCGTTTCCCGTGCTTGTCCCGATCCCGCGCCTATATCGCAGACTCGGCCGGTTATCTTAATCCCTTTAGATGGCCTTAGTGCCTTAGTGACGGAACTGCCTTCTACTAGCACCTACGAAACAGATTCCCTTTCAAGCAAGGGAGAGAAGCCGATCAAGCTGCGCCCGTCGGGTAGTAACTAGACCAAGCCCAGGAGATAGATTACGACTACCTCAATAACCAAGTTAGTAGTTTTTCGACTTAGACCCGGCATCTCTATTGCACGGTACCTATGAAATCGTGACTACCGTATACCAAAGGGATCTACCACCCCACTCACAGATTACAGGTACACTTAAGTACATACAGACTATACTTACCTATGTAGGTCAGGTAGGAAGAGACCACCCCCGATTCGGATTATCTAAATAAGTTTGCCTGGATTCTAGGTAGTTACAGGAGCCGCAGCGCAGCACCCTACCCAGTATCCGTCCATCGATCCAGGTCACTACCGCCTCTGCCTCCCAGCAGGACGACAATCGGCTCCCTTGACTTCGTCTTCCGCTAGACGACATCGGCCTTCTCCTTCTTCTTCTTCTTCTCCCGTACAATCATCATAATCATAATCAGACCCCCATTCAATCCCTGGAAGGTCCTAACTACATAAGATAGAGAAGAGTAGAGAAGAAGGTCGCCCAAGAGCCTCTACTGGTATTCTTTCACTTTCCTTTCTTTACTACTACCTCCTGTCTCCATACCTCTATACTACGTAACGGAGGTACATACATACAGCATAGGTATCTCATAGCCCATTAATTACCGACCTACATAAGTAGTAGGTTCTCTAAGCTATTTGAGAGCAGCCGCTTGCGACCGGCCCGTTCCCTATCAAACCCTACGGTACGGGCCCAATACCTACTGCCTACATACATAGGTACCTTGCGAGGAGGTCTCAAGCCGGCAAGCAAGCAGGCGAGCAAGCGCAGTGCTTCCGCTCCGCTCTCTTCTGCGCGCGCGCTTTTCTTTGCGGCCCGCACTCGATACAACTCGAAAGCCTACTGCTATTTCGGTCCAGATCTGTCTGTGCTTGACTGCCTGCCTCAGTTGCCAGAACGCAGGTCAAGTCTCTTTTTGCTCGACGCTTGCGCCGCGAAACTCCACCGCATCATCGATAAACGAATGAAACCCCAGTCCTGCTAGCCGCTCTGTGACGCCTGTGTGGTCAAATGCAAGGTTGACCCTCATCGAGCAATTACCCCCCCAGCCAGCAGCCCACCAAGCCCACCCAAAGAACCCCACTAAGCCCACCTGGACTGCCTGGCCCGCCTGGCACCTGGTGGTTGATCACGTCCCGGTCAGAGGCACGGGGCATCTTACAGCTTGTGCGATCTCCGTGGTGGGGAACTCACCCTCTACCAGCAGCGTCACTCTTCATCCCACATTCATCTTCCTCAACCACGCTGGGTTGTCGTCGTCCCTTCACCAGCAGCGAGTAGCTCCATACCCCGTCGTGGCCGACCCGCACATCGCCGCGAGCGCTAAACAACCAACAGTGCCGCTCGCCGTCATACGAGACATTTTATTCATTACTCTGCAAGTTAGAGACACAAACTATTTAACACCACCTTGTTTGAGACATCCCGGTCATATCTTTTTTGTTCAACCCATCCTTCCCCAGCAGTCCAGCCTTGCGACCACGATCCAGCTTGTTTTCAACTTTCCCATTTCTACAGCAGCCGAATACTCCGCCGTTCGTCACTTACTATTGAGCCATCGCCACACGCCGAGCATCGACTATCGAGCACCGCTAAGCCGACACGATGGCGGGATTGTTTCGCAAGGTATACGACTGGTTGCTTAGGACCTTCTGGTAAGCTCATGAGTATCCCCAAGCTAGCACGGGATTTGATCACGACCCCATTCCTCTTCCATGATCGCCGTCGCATGCGTCGTGTGCGCGAACGAGCTGCAAACTAATAGCCACCGGCAGGGCAAGTGAGATGGATGTGACGATGATCGGGTTGGAGAATGCAGGAAAGACATCTCTGCTTCGGGTGTTGTCTGTACGTGTCTGCATGCTCTGGTGCGCTATGCCCTCGGGCTCACTGCTAACATCTGGACTCACAGGGAGGAGAGTTTACGATTGAGTAAGCGACTTACCCTTCCTAACGATACGCATATCTTTCAGCACACTGCACAAATCATGCCGTTGTTCCCTCCGACTGATCGATGTAGCTCCATCCCCACCGTTGGCTTCAACATGAAACGGGTACAGCGTGGTCATGTGACAATCAAATGCTGGGATTTAGGCGGCCAGCCTCGTTTTAGGCCGATGTGGGAGAGGTATTGTCGTGGCGTGAGTGCGATTGTTTTCATCGTTGACATAGCAGACGCTGTCAAATTACCTGTGGCCAAAGAAGAGCTTCATTCTCTCATGTCGCAGAAGACCCTTGACGGCATCCCCTTGCTCGTGCTTGGTAACAAATCGGACCTGCCCAACAAGATCTCGGTCGACGAGCTCATCGAATCCCTGGATCTGAAAACCATAGCAAAGCGAGAGGTCTCTTGCTACGGTATAAGTGCAAAGGAGGAGACCAATTTAGAGGCGGTCGTGCAGTGGCTTATGAAGTGGGCAAACAGATGAGACAACTTGCGCCCGCCCATGGTGTCGCCAGGACTAGGATGCGGTCTCCGCCCCTCCGAGTTATCTTCCCTTCCCTTCATCTTGCAATAGTTTGGCGCATCTTCATGCAAATCATGATATCCTGGGATCCTAAGATGGTTTTGTTTCCCAGTCAGGCGGCAACGACCTGATATATAAAATTCCTGTCGCAAGCCCTGCAAAGGGCGTGTTGCTGTGCTGCCAGGGCGCGTCCAACCTCGTCAGGGCTCACGTTACGTTATTCCAATTCTCCCCATGGGCGTCGTCTACTCGCTGCGCTCTACTGTATTGAGATGCGGAAAGTATCAATGATCGCGGATCCGAAGTCCTAGAATAGAGAGTGGGCGCCTTTCTTTGGAAATATTTTCGACCTGGAAAGGAGCGGTAGCGATCGGTACGGTTAAGAACCCGCATATTGCAGGTCAGGCAACGAGGCTCTCTGTATTTAGGCGCATTTTCTGGGGAGATCAATAATGATTCATGACAGAACTTCAAATCAGCATGTTTAAAACAGCCTGAAAAAAGATCATCTCGTAAAGTCGCATCAAAGTAGGGAATGACATGAAGAGCGCACAAGGACAGCTGTGTCGAGACGCTCTATTGAAGAATGTCACTTGACTAGGGAGATGAATGTAGGAGAGCATATCTCTTCAGATAAGAGGTTCCTCTAATAAGTAAAGGGAGAGGGAATTAAAAAGAGGAAAGAGGAAAAGAACGGAGAAGAGAGCTGAGCTGATACTATGTATGTAGGTAGGTAGGTGGAATGAAGGGGGCAGATCTTGTATACAACACGCGCGCGCGCACACCAGACAGACATACACACCACACCTCTTCAGCAAGCAAGCAAGCATGCGGTGATGCGTTGGCAAAGTCTTTAACCTAAGCCGTAGTCGCGACAGGGGCGGCAGGGAGTGATTGGCCCGCGGGACGAGCATGCCGGGGCGGCGCAACGTGGACTCGCTTCAAGGCAATAAATTGTGTGCTGGCAAAACCAGAAAAAAGTGGGTGGTGGGTAGTGTAGCGTGGTGTAGTGTAGGGAGTGTAGTGTAGTGCCCATTTGGAGGAGCGCCGCGCCGCCCGTCTTGCTTTTCTTGGGTTGGTTTGGGGGAGGGTCGGATTTTTATTTTATGTCTCGAGTTGCGTTGCTACTGCAGGTGGGCGAAAGGTGGGAATTGCAAAAAGGAAAAAATGATATATAGTTGGCATATGCCGGGCGAAAGGCTTTGCGAACAAACTGACTTGCGAGATAGTGTAAATATTATAGGGGGCAGAAAGGGATAAACAAGGAGAGAAGAGTGGCGTATGACAGCTCTCGCATATTGTAATCTAAAAAAATTCTTCTTCGCTCACAAAGCACGAATTGGCTTCGATCGAGAACGAGAGAAAAGGATACGGGGAAATATAAAGCGTTCGACGACGAGCGAACGAGTCATAATAATAATTACTTAGGGTCTATCTACCTATTTTAGAAAAGGCATGTAAGTAGGTATCTAAGGTACAGTACGGAGTTATTAGCTGTAGTAATAGGCAGGTGGGCGTCACATCAGGGCACGTCTCGCGGGCTCGGAGAATTTTGACGTGGCAGCAGTTCATTAGACGGTTGCTGGTCTGCCGGGCTTCAGACGTCGCCAGGGACTTGCAGGTGATCCTCTTCCTTCTTGTCGGCCGACTGTTTACATATAGTGCTGAGATAGGTAGATACCGAGAGGATGGGTATTAGTTGAAACATTGCGTCGCTCTCCTAAGTGCTGATTGTATAGGTTCCGTCATCTTGTAACTCGACCCCCCCCTGCCCTGTCTCCTTTTCTTACTCATAGTAAATAAATGCTGTTGTACTACATTACGCTGGCGTCATGGCAGCACAGAAACAGGTCCGCTTAAACGTACTAATTTCAGCTTTTCCTCCACCAGAGCAAAACAATACGCAGCCGTATCAAGGCATGCCGATTACAAACCCAAAAAAAGACGATTCAAAAAAATATATCTGGTCAAAGTTGCTATAGACGCAAACTGGTCCTTTTTAAGTAACAAATTGCGAGAGCAGTGGAACCATCCCAGTTTAGTCTTCCGGCTGGGTTTGAAACGCTAAAGGCGAACAAGTATGTAGTTATGTGCTATACGAGGGTCGCGATCTAATTCTTGAAATCTATTCGCGGCCTCAGACAGAGATGTAGAAAGACGGCAAATTTCGGTAATGAAGAAAGATACCATGTACTAGTATGCGGTCTCAGGAACGACTATCATGTAGATAGAAGCGTATCTTCATCGCAAAGTACCTATTGGCTGTCCTTCATTGAAAGACTATACCTAAGAGCAGTATACATGAATAGATACCAACCAATTTCAAGGATTCAGCTATAATGAGGCTTCTGTCAAGTCGCGGCAACAGCTACTAAGAGGGAGCTTCTCAAGATCTACGGTAATCCGGCAGATGACAGATAATCACGATATATGTATTGGATGACGCTATCTCTGAGCTTATATGCGTCGCAGATACCTAGGAATCTAACCTAGTCGGTAAATTCCCACATAACGTCATCGGGTTTGATTCGATTCAAAACTTCCTCAACCGCGACGATGAAACGGTTCTGAGGTGTGTGGCAGGTGTTCAATGGCGGTCTCATGGCTATTCCAAATCCATGTCAAATCATGGTTATTACGTGTATGAAAGTGTCGCAGCAGTCCGATGACAGATGACAGATCGGACTTGGATAATCTAATCCAAGTAAACTAAGTAACTAGACACTACCAGTTCACTCAGCCTTGATAGCGGAGCCGATAGGTAATTAGTGGTTACTAGTTGGCATAATAGTGTACTGTTGAGTGATTCACCTCGGCAGTGGACTGTACCTAGTTGTTAGAGTACTGTCAGGTTACGCCAAGCAGGGAGGGGAGGCCAAGGTAACCAGTGTTACCATTATTTAATTACCTGGTAAATAGAGTAGAGGGAGGCCGCACAAATATTGAGATATGCAGGTGGTAACAGCATGATGCTCGAATGTTCAAAACATCTTCCATCTACTGTACATATGATAACGGTCATGACGGGTTCCGAATATGTTTTGGAATCCTCTTTCTTGGACCCTTTCCCCGGGTTCGGGTTCGGGAATTTAGGTCAGCAGTGATTCACTGATCAGTACCTAATTTTGCAGGTGCTCACTGCGCCCAGAAGTGGAAGTGCCCAGAAGACTCAGGCAGTGGCCAAGGGACTTAGGCATCTTTCCAGACCAACAAAACTGCACTAAAACATGCGGGCACAGCCACAATCCACGCCGGTTCGGGTCAAACCCGACTGCTTAGTTGACAGTCTATTGGTCCCTCGCCTCCTCTGCCAGGACTCTGCCACGCCATCTTTCGTTTTCATAGTTGAGTCGAGGTACTGCTGTACCCGGCATCCGGCATCCCCAGCACTTGCAGTGCCCTTGCCCTTTCCCTGCAGGTCGGGCGTCGGATGATGACGACAAGTGATTCCCTTTAAAACACAAGCAGGCTGCCCACCTTAATCTTTTCATCTTATTTCTCATCTCCTGTAGTTAGAAGACCTGTTTCTTCTTTTTTTCTACATCATTCATCATCCACCTATCAGAATCTAATCATCCTTTAAGCTCCGTGCAACTTCACGCATCATCGAATACTGCATTAGTTCAACCGGGCATCTCTCCGCCGCTGCCTTGCTGAGCGGACCCCAGCTCCACACGTCATTCTGTATCACTGAGAGGGATCTTGTGCTACAAAACCAATAATAACAGCAAGAGTCGCTTCTCATATCAGCACATCGCGACCTACTTTCTCTTAATACCGCATTTCGACCCATCGACATCACCATCGCCTACAACACATTATCAGCACCATGGCGCCCCTTCTAGACCAGGTGAGCGGCCTGCTCCATACAAGAGCTTATGGTTGCCCATCCGGTTATTATCGTAACTCCTATGGTGAATGCGTTGGTGGCAGCACGTGGTATTGGTACGGGCGCTGGATCTTCGCTGCCGTCGTCATTGTACTTTTCTTCTTGATCTTCTTCCTATGGGCGTAAGTACTTACCTCTGTCCGCACTCTACTCATGTCCCAACCCCGATGATTAACATGGAATACCAGGTGTCTCAATTCTCGTCGTCGCCGCCGCCAAGGAGTGAGGCCAATGTACGGCACTGGATGGATGGCTCCCCCGCAATATACCAACAACCCTCATGCATACCAAGCGCCACCACCAGCTTACGGAGCGCAATCGTATCCCATGGACAATCACTACCAGACCACCAATGGTCCTTACGGCCAACAATCGAGCGGCATTGAGCCTCCCAAGAACGTCTACGGCGGCGATTACGCCCCTCCTGGTGGCCCACCGCCAACCAAATAGGTTGATTCCTGCCATTGAAGAATCGAGGAAGATTGGCGGATCAACGAGTGCACGGTGTACAGAAAAGTGAAGCATAGGGTTCAATACTTGTGTATAGGGACTAGGCGTTACGGATTTGTCTCACTTCGGTCGAGGCTATTTTGAAACTGGTGTTGGTAGGCTCACGGGACCATGAATTTCAAGGATGGCACTCCTACGAGGTCGATAATGAAAAGACACCTCTGATGAATATAGAATAATACCTTCCATCGTTTAATTTGATGCGGTGTATATTGCTAAGGAAAAAGAAAATAACTCCAAAAAAAAAGGAAATGAAGCTAATTACAGATTAATTCCTTTTGACGATACGCTACCCTGATGAACTTCGTATCATTACCCAAATCGTCCTAGAGTTCAGTCGACGCTCGCGCCATCCACAATCTCTTGTTATTGATTACGCTGACGTGGGATAGGCGCAGTGCATCCATCCAACGAGTCCACCGCGAAATAGGCAGCCCATTAAGAATCTTTACCTATTTGTACATAGCCCGCCAATATCGTATGTCCTCGGATTCCCAAATCAGGTGATGTATCGCAACAAATGGTGAACCATGATCGTGGGCGAATGCCACGTGAAAGATAAATTGGCTGGCACGCTATCTATGTACTTCTTGGAGTCCTTTCTTGGCAAACTGGCTATTCCTTTCCTGCAGGAGGATATGGGGGCTCACCAGGGTGCTGATCTGCATATTGCAAAGTCCCTCTTTTCTGGGAGGAGGCCTCCCGTTTGCTTACTTGCGGCCTCAGGTAGCTATTGTGGAATCCCGTAAAACAATACATTGTTCTACTGAGCTGCGCCTCACAATTCATATCTCGCGTCATGAGTCAATATCATAGTGCCGTACAAATACCCAGTATTGCCTAGATAGGAAATATGAAGTCTAGGCATGCTAGGTATAACCTCAAGTAAGTCGACAACAGGACAGCTCTATTCTCAAAATTACTCCCAGTGGCTATAATGGACTAGAGGATGAAATTGACAAGAACACCAACAAGAAGGAGCCGACCTACATCTGCCACCTTTTATAGCTGGAGGCCCTCCCCAGTATAATATTGTCCCATTTTCTACCTATTTCTACTCAGCGCAGTTGCAAGGGCCAAAGCCGCAATCTGCCCGCTAGAAGTAACTAGTTTAAGTTATATACTATATAAGCGTTAATTATAATACGCTTATATGCCATATAAGCACCTTATATACTAAAGTATAACGTGTACAAAAGCTTTAAGTACGTGTTAAATCGAATTTGAATACCGGTGGCCTTAGAGGCACGCGTTCCGTTTAATATAGTAGTAGGTAAATTCGGATTAGGTAGGTACCCTGGCAGACACCCGGATTTCTGGAACGAAACGAGCAAGGATGTGGCCGCGCGAATGCCCACACCCCCCTCCTACCACTGGGAGACCTGGACAGAGATGGAGAAAAAGGCACGAAGATCAGCTTGAGAACCCTGAGGAGTCCCCAGCATCTGATGATGAAGTGCCTAATGTTAACAGACCTATGAGAGTGAAACCACCAACTGGTATACCATGCCCTGAGCATATCATCGCCTCCTTGTGGGTAGAAAGGTTTGGGCTTGGCCAGCTTACCCGTCACTCTGACGACTAACGAGGGAGAATGTTCCGTTTGCAGAGAGATAGTTAAAAAGGGAACTGAGGTCACCGTCCTCACCTGCAACCATTGGTATCATACTAAAGGTACTTGTAAGCCTACCTTTGTTCTCATCTGTACAGTATCAATGAACTAACTAGTCCTGAATAAGGTAGCAGGGGAGGGTTATCTCCAGCTATGAAAGGCGGCAGAGGTAGGTGAGCTCACAAGAAGAACAACATACAACAACAGGGATTCGCTGGTTGTCACCGATCGCATCGCCGCTTTCGAGACCGTCCTCTATCGCCTTCCAACAATACCGCAACATTCTTTTCGTACCATTCGCCCTCCGTATCACTGTTATCACTGCCATCACTGCTATCGCTGTTACCCTCGCCGTTTCGCTTCCTCTTGGAAGGGCTTGCACTTTGAGCGCCACCACCACTGTACTGATCAGCTAGCTGCGTAGGTGAAAGCCATTCTGACTTTATGTTGTAGCCAGCGGTTATGCCGTTCTCGTCTTTTACTGCGCAGAAACGGCTAACGTATCGATTAATCGGAGACCGAAAGGTTCAATGAGCATGAAAATAGCACAAGCAAACCGAGCAAACAAGAACTCCGGTACAACATCTTCGGGTTCTTGTAGTACAACTTTGTAGTTGTGGTAAGCTAAAGCGAACTCCATCGCGCCAGCCTCGGCAGCATGTAGTTGATGGACAACGTAGTGGTTGTTTTTGGGCACAATTGCGAATAGGTGAGTGTCGAAGGCGGAATGGAGATCATGTCGCAAAGCAATCTTATTGTGCTTTTGGTTAATATCGCCATGGCTTCCGTATTGATACATAGCGTTAATCTTAAACCATTCTTCTTCCGCAGTAGGGATTAGATGTGCTTGTTTTACGAATCCTGCTGTTCGCGTTACGATACACCGATGGTCGATGTCGGAATTTGCTGCATATTCTAGTTGAGGCCACCTTGGGATGCTCCCATGTGGAAAAGCCCAGTCCCGGAAGCTTGGGACTATGGGGTATGGGTTTAGGTTGGGGGACGTAGAGGGGACAAAAAACCAGTAGTCAGATTTAGTGAGCAGATGGTCAAAATCTAGGTTGGAGTCGACGCGTTCGCAGCCTTCTCGGTCCGTCGCAAGGTAGCCGTCAAAAGCATTGTTGGCTATAATTTGGCAAGCTGTAAGGGCGGTACCGTAGTGCACACCTTGTTGGAGAGACATCGATGATCGATCAAGTCGGGGAAGAATGAATAAGATATCGTGCAGAGGGTGGTACCCCGGGTGATGGAATATGATTTTATCCCTGCCATCAAACTCAGTAGCTTCAGGTTTGGGATAAGGCTCGTGAATTATGACGGCTGCTGCACTTCTTGTACTGCTGTTGTCGACTGACGGTTCCGACATATTTAGTATATTGTAGTACCTAGGCTCTGTTATTCGTCGGGTTTTGGTGTTGGTGTTGTTTCCGTTGGTGGTGGTGCTGTGAGTGTTGTTTTTGTTTACTAGGTAAACAGCTGTCTACCACCTGGCTGCTCTATGAAACATCGCTATCCAATTAGGTAACAGCTAAAACGTCTGTAAGGGGCAAAAGGAGCCTCATTGTTCATCTGCCCACTCCTAAAGCTTCATCTATTTGTGAATTTCCTCCCGGTATATACATGACACATCTAAAGCATTGGTGGCATAGGGGCATCAAAGACAACAATTGTGTAGCAACCAACACTCCAGATATTTTTACTGACTAGAACGTTAGGCACATATTGGATCAACTGGGTTTGTGGGGCGTGCGCTATTCTTCCATCTAGATTGTTCATAATTATTTCATTATGTACCATGACTTGCAAGTAGTCATACCGAGTAATTCTGGAAAGGCTGCAATGCCTCATCTATCGATAGGCAATGCCTTCATTTAGCGGGTCATCCGTGCGATTTGTTCCTAACAATTAAACAACGTACGGCGGAGTTGCCTCCCTAATGGAGCCGAGCACGGGGGGCGGTCCGGCGCATCACGGGAGCCGCCCCCACAATAAGCCGGACTTCCTGACCTCACTTGAAGATCCAACGGCAAAAAGTTCATCTCCACCAGCTGTAAAGCACGGGCAGGGGAATATTGCAAATTTAGGGACCCATTATATAGAACTATCTAGAATTTTCCTGGCACGAACTAATGTTCTGTCTAGCACATCACATAAAAATAGAGGTGAGGTACAGAATTACCCTAAACTCCAGTGCAAAACATAGAGAAGCATCCACATCTTTGGTCTTGGCTTAGTTTCAGGTAGGAAAACATGATTGTATGTGCCTAGGTGTTTTTGCGCCTCGAATACTTGTCTTCGGGGTACTTAGTAGTGCTAGGTACTTTTGTTAAGGCGGTAAGATAATGCCCCCCCTCGCGGACCACCCCCCCACGTACCGCCAATACTGTGTTATACTGTACGTGTTTTTACATACAAATTAAAAAAACCACTAAATTAGTACTATTAAGGCTAGTAAGGCGGGGAAAAGTCGGAAAAATATGGGGCTAGTGTTAAACTAAGCTTAAAAAGGCAGGCTTTTTAACTATGTAGTTTTAATTTTATATAACTATTTTACTTAATTTATATTAGCTAAATATATTAAAATAAAAATATAATTTTATAAAATTTATATATAAAAACACAAACACTATGTTAAAATTCTCGAAGCTATAGTTTTAAATTATTTTTTACTATTTTTTAAAGTAGGGCTATTATATTAAAAATTTATATATTACTTTATTTTATTAAAAAATATTTAAATTTTTAAAAATAATATAATTATTTATATTATTAATAAAGCTATTATTAAAAAACTAAAATTATAGCTATTATTTTTACTACTAAGTTTATATAGGATATTATATAGTATATTTACACTGTTTTTTTTATATATAAATTTAATAGTAAAATATAAAGGGGCAACTATACCTAGTGACACAAAGCGGTGTACAGCTTGCAACTATAGGCTAAACATTAGCTAAAAACCTTATTTATTAAAAAATTATATATAACTAGTATACTAAATAAAAATAACCTATTAATACTACTTTTTAAAACTAAGCTATTATTTTATAAAATAACTGCGATTATAATTTAATAAATATTTTTATATTTTTTTATTTTTATAATTAATAAATTATAACGTAATATTTAAATAGCTAAAAAATAGAATTATATAGTTATATATTGCTATATAATTAAACAATAGTTATAATAAACTTAAAAATAATTATTTTTTATAAAGTAAAAATAATATTTTTAAAAGTAACAATTATTATTTTAATAATAACTTAAAAGTATATAAACTAAAACGTTTATTATTATATAAAAGTTTAAAAAAAAAGTAACTATTAAATAAACAAAAAATGCTTATATTAAAAAGCATGCTATAGTAAGCTATATAATTAATAACTTAAAATATATAATTAAATATATAATTAGTAAAGCTGCTTAATTTAATAGCTAGTTATAAATTAATTAAAAATAATATTAAAAAGTTTAATTATAATTATAAAAGGTTTATTTAAAAAGCTATAGTAACTAAAATAAAAAACTAGATTTTTATTATTAAAAAAAGTAACTAATAAAAACTAAAGTATAATAATACTATTTAAATTATATAAGTATTAAATTAAATAATATTTAATATTTAAACTAATTAAAAATTATATTATAATATATTAAACTATTTAAAACTAAAATTATAAACTATATTAGCTAATTTTTAAAAGTTTATTAAAAAAAAAAATATAAATTTTAAACTGTTTAAATATATGTTTTATATATAGTTTATAAAACTATATTAAAAAAAAAATAAAGCTTTAAAAAACTTTTTTTTAAAGTAATAAGTTTTAATATAAAAATTAAAAAAAAAATGCTAGTTTAAAAATAATTTTAAGTTAATATTTAATTATTAGTATAAGTTATAAAAAAATATTAAAAAAGTGCTTATTTAGCAATAGGTTTTTTTTAAAAATGTTATTATAGTTTTTTATAAAGTTAAAAAGTAATAAAATATATAGTAATAAAACAAAAAAATTAAGTTATTTATTAAAAAATTATATTTTAATAGCTTAATAAAAAGCAATATTTTTATAAATAATATATAAATAGGTTATTATTAAAACAAAAATTATAAATAAAATAAATATTATTAAAATAATAATTATAATAAGTTATATTAAATAAATAATTAAAAGCTATTATTTTGCTATAATTATAATAAACTAAAATATATAATAAAAAAATGCTATAATAAATAAAAAAATTAAAGTTTAATAAATAATTATAAAGTATAAAAAACTTAGTTATTAATACTAAAATAGTTTAAATATATTTAAAATATAATAATAAAAATAGTTTAATTAAATATTAAAAAAAAACTAAAAAAAAAGCTAAAATAAAATAATATATTTAATTTAATTTAAGGCTTTAGCTTATTTATAATGTGCAGTATAATACTATTTAAAACGCCATTATAAAATAATAAATATTAATTATATAGCAGCTAGCTATATTTTGCTATTACTAGCGCCAACCTAACCTTTAACCTTACGCTGACCTTTTAAACCTATTGCTAACCTTTTATTTAAACTTTTTTATAATATAGCTTAACCTTTCGCTTATATATAAAGTTCTATTAAATTTATAGCAATAGGTTAATTATTATTATAGTAATTTTAAACATTTTTTATTGTTTTAATTTATTGTTATATAAATTAAAAAAACAATTTATTTTTTTTATAAGCAATTATAATATTTTAATTATTTTTAATTTTTTAATTATTATATATAGCTTATTAATTATATTTATTTTATATAAATTAAATAAAATAATATTATAAATTATTAAAAAATAAATTTTTTAATAATTTAATAATTTAAACTTAATATTAAAAGCTTTAATATTTAAAAAAAAAGCTTATATAGCTTATTTAAGCTGCTTTTTATATAACTTTAATATTTTATAGCAGCATAATTATAATTAAATTAATTAGCATATATAATAAATTAAATAAATTAAATTAAAATAAAAACTATAAGGAGTAAAGGAATAAAAGTTGAAAAGGAAGCTTCCTTTATAAGGACTATCGCGGGGTTTTTAAATATTATTTAGGTTTTTTTGGCCGTACAAGCCTTACGATCTAGGTTTTAGCTAAAGTTATTTATTGCACGGCGGCTTTAGTGGAAGTTTATTTTGTGTGCATAGATTACGCGGCAGTTTATAAAGCTTATTCTGTAGTTCTAACAGTTGGTAGTTATTTTGGTAGGTAGGCATTAAATTTTTGGACTTTTATTTAAAATTAATATTATTATATAATTAATAGAAATATTTGTATAAAATTAGTTATATAAAAAAAAAGGGTTAATAAAGCTTTAGGCTTATTAAATAAAAA
>MU392746.1:0-71735 GCA_022578505.1 Nemania abortiva | reverse complement strand
TTTAATTAAATAAAAATTATATTAGTTTTTAAAACATAATAATATAATTATAATAAATTAATATAAAAAAAACTAATTTATATATTTTTATAAATAAATATATATATTTATAAAAGTTTATAAACTTATATATAATAATTAATATATTTATATAAAATTATATAACTATTTTTTTAAAACTTATTTAAAAAATATTTTTTTAAATTAAAAAAAAAAAAATCTACTTTTTTTTTATATAAAAAACCTATATATAACTATTCGCTTTATTTTTTTTTCTTATACTATACAAACTACTACTTTTATAGTTAGTTACCTATGCTATTTAGAATTTCTAGGTGTCAACCTAATAAAAAAATCGTTTTTGAACAGTTGTCCCTCTCGGGCTCCGTACTCACTCACCCCTGGTTCTCGTACTTGACTACCCTTGTAGATAGTTATACCATATCTCCAAGTTTTCGATCTTCTTCTCCTAGCGAAGTTACTCTGCAACAGCTATCACTACGACTAGGTACTAGTAGTAGTAGTTATCTTATCTCTCATGTAAGAGCTTCATCTCCTGAGCATGAAGGACCGTTTGTAGACAGGACCCAAAACAATCTCGACCATAGCAAGGTAAAGTGTACTGGTGTGGAGTTACAGGCTGCAAGATGCCTACCTTGGTATGCAGTACCTTGGGTAATAAGCTGCAGGTATGCTGTATGTGGCCTACATAGGAATAGTACACACGCCACAGGAATCTCCCGCCAAACTTTCAAATAATGGTTTGCGACACTGACGAAGGGAGGAATGGCCTCGGGCCGATCTAATGAAATTTCAGTTACGTACTAACTAGTACAGCATACCCAGATTTGCTGCCCAGTCTGGGTACCTAGGTAGCACGGCAATAGCTAGCGTAGCGACGGGTTAATTGATGAACGAGCATCATGAGTAGAATCGTCGCGCAGCGTCATCCCATGTCTACCCATGTCGGCCAGGGCGACGACACAGAGAGGCAAGATGCATGAGTGGGTGGGCACGTGTAGGTTTGATGGCCAAGCATTGGCAAGCTCATCTCGGCGACGCCACAATAAATGCTTGTCGACCTCCTAAGACTGGTAAGGCTTGGTCCCGCGAACTAGCCCGGACAGTGGACACCGACCATCCCGGCGCTAGCCTCCGCTGACCCGCGCTAAACTACGCTGGGTGTAGCCCACCGGCGCGATGCCTACCAACACAGGTAGGTCCTTCGTAATGGCTTGGAAATGATTCGCTAGATAGGACCATAGCTACTGTACACTAATGTTAGCAGGGCGAACATGCCTCCTACAAGTAATCAGGAGGAGGGAGGTACTTAGGTTCTTTCGGGGCCACCTGCTGATTATGAAGAAATGGATTGGTCGACACTTCACATGCCTTTTACTCCCCCAAATTTCCCTACCAGTTACACACAAAGCTTGTCGAACGCCTACACGTGTGTTGTTGATTGCAAGATGGCAGTGTCGTTCTCCTAGACAATACTAGGTAGTCTAGTTTTACTTTCTTTCTGCCTCTTTATTCACAATACATAGGGTACACGTACAGTACAAAGCATCTGTTTACAAAACAACTGCGAGTTACCATACTATATAAATACGAAGCATTGTCATCACAAAGGATTGGCCACAAAGAAAAAACAACACCCGAAGACAAGGAGAAAAGGGTTTACCAGAAACGACAACATCAGTAGACAAGGGAAAAAGCATTTACCAGAAAGAAACAACAACAGAAGACAAGCGAAATGGAGTTGCTCACCCGTCTGCTAGGCTGGCGCGAACAGCGAACGACTTATGAGACGTTTTCCAACTCTAACCCGGATAGCGGAAGTGATCGTGACTCCTTAGACGCTCCCAAACCTAGTCGTGCACAATCCCAATTGCTTGCCGACTATACACTCGGCTATGCGGATGGCCTCACAGTGCCCTTCGCATTGACTGCAGGTCTCTCGTCGCTGGGGACAAAAAACACCGTCATATATGCCGGGATGGCTGAGATCGCAGCCGGGTGCATCTCGATGGGAATAGGAGGCTATTTGGCTGCCAGGGGAGAGCAAATGTCCCATGACGATCCTGATGAAAATGACGATGAGGAGAATTCTGCCTCGTCCGTGCCCCTCTATGAAGACCGAGATCGAGCAATTGGTGATTACATCGCCCCGCTACAGCTACCGCCGGACTTGCTTCAGAGCGTCATGGCCCATGCTAGGTCATTACCGGACATCGCAGATCTAGTACGGGATAATACCGAGGATGAAACACCTGCGGTATCTCCTATCATTTCTGGCCTCTTTGTCGCCTTCGGCTATCTCACCGGTGGGCTTCTGCCCCTTGCTCCCTACTTCTTTGTGAGTAGTGTGACCGTAGGGTTGCGGTGGAGTTTCGGCATCTGCATTGTAGCCCTATTCATCTTCGGATTCACCAAGGCCTATGTATTGAACTCCGGCTCTCTACATAAATCGACATCAAGAAGCAAAGCCCGATGGACTATTATTCGGCAAAGCATCTGGGAGGGCCTCACAATGGCAGTACTAGGAAGTATTGCAGCCCTGGTAGCTGTTCTAGCTGTCAGGCTTCTCTCCAGCGGTTCGGAATAAAACCACGCATTACTACCACCCTACTCATGAGTAAGTAGATAGCTTATAATAAATCATACCAATACTGAATGGAACATGTCCCAACTTTTGTGAACCCCGCTAAATGTTTTTTAGAACGAAAAATCCTACAATTTTAAATAATTCACAGACTCTAGGAAGGCTGTCTGAGAACCACCTCTCCTGCGATCTCTCTTGCTCTCTTACGTACTACTGCGGCATTTGAGGCGGACCGCCACTGCCGATTATCGGCGGTGGCCCTCCATGAACGGGTAGAGGGCCACCACCTCTTCCCATCATCATTGGGGGAGGACCACCACGGCCCATCCCGATGCCAATCCCGGGCGGGCCCATACCCGGCCATCGTCCAGCGACCGGGGGAGGCGGAGCCATTCCAGGCATAGGTCCCATTGGCCCCATTGGTCCTGCTGGTCCTGCTGGTCCCGTTTGCCCCCAGTCTTCGGCCATATCGCTGACCACGGAGCGAGCACCACCACCAGCTGAGCCGCCAGAGCTCCCGGAACCAGTTGAGCTACTGCTTGGGCTCCCTGACCCTTTCCGACGACCTGAGCTAGAGTGACGCGAACGCCTGCGACCTATAGCAGGGTAGTTAGCCATGGGTACCTCAGTAAGAGAGCTCCCCGAGTGATGTACCTCTCCGACAGCATACCCAAATGACCAACAGCAATACCACTACCACTACGACCCCGCTTAGAATTGCCCCGACATAACCGGAACCCGGGCTCGACGATTTCGATTCCGGCGCGACTGTAACTGGTACACCTGTCGAGTATGCAACGCCGTTCCCAAGCGTTAATGTTTCAGTAAGCGTTGATTCTGGTCGGGGAATCGTCAGAGTACGAATCCCATCGGAGGGTGGCATTTGCCGCTCTATCAACGTCGTTTGAGGCTCACACATATCGAAAGGGCATTCGTCTCTGCCTTTTTGCGTCAGAAAGATAGAAAATCCGGCGCAAGGTGTTCCAGTTCTTTCCCTGGGTGAACATGATCTACCAAGGTCATCGACTAGCGGTATCACAAGATATCATGTTTGCATAGCGGCACAAAAACGGTGTTCCGGATTCTTTAGCTAGTCATGAAGGACATAAGGACATCGATAATCACCATGTATACCTACCTACCGACCTACCTAGGTAGTTCCCGAAACCTGCATCTGCAGGTAGACTACACCTAACTACGCAATGAGGTATCTGCCTCGGGAGTAAGTCACACCCCAAGATCGTCTTGTATCTCGAGTGGCACTCCTGACCGCTATTCGGACAGTGCTAGGCACATCTGCAGCACCCCGATCTGTGTGTTCGCATGCGATGCTCCAGCCAACCACGTCGTCCATGCACGATTTGAGACGAAAGCTGGGTAGCACGAGTTCTCGCGCCACAACAGCCAACTGCAACGTGCTGCAAGTACCCGCTGGGGGGTTTACAACGCGCAGCCGCGGTGTTCTTGCCCCATACCCGGTGCCGTGTATCGCCTACATCAGGCCAATGAGCGCGTCTGGCCTTCCCTTTTAGCTGGGCCCAGGGTTCCGCAATCGCGAACTTGGGCCGAATGTCTCTGGTGATGCTGCACGTAGCCACATTGGCCGTTCATGTTCAGAGGGGAGAAGAGGGATTGTGGCAAGCATGAGTTCCTATGATTGAAGGGGAAATGTGGTCATGATTCAGAATGCGGGTACATGGTGTGTTCATCGGAAGGATGACGGTTCTTTCCCCGGTCGATAGGCTTTCTGAATATCGATAGTGTGAAATTGCCAATTTTAAGTGCCCTGAATGAAGTGTGACATAATGGATATAGAGAGCCGTATGGGTGATCAATGTACTACGTATGTTGAGGCTTCTGACACTTCCCTGTCTGCGCCCGCTGGGAAATGAATTAGTAGATAACCCGCATTGAAGCGAGTGCTGTTACAGAACGTAAGCTGGCAGGAGGCCACATTATGACGCAGAACTACAGAGCATATAGACAGGGAAGACTGTTCCTGTTTATAGTTAGATAGCATCCAGGAAGGTAGCTTGGGAGACCTTCGCGCAACAACAATAGTCTCCTATCTACTTTAAGTGTAGGGTTCTTGACAGTCATTCTACTCATCGAAACTGCCTATCTCCCTAAATGCAAAGTTGACTACGAGATATAGAAACTTGAACTTACCTCAACTAGCGTTGCTCTCAGTGCCATAAGCTTTGACGTGATAGGGCATATCAATGCGGTAGCTACTGCTCGTGCTCGATAACCGCGCGTGCGTCTTCCTGGGTCATACTACCATGTAGCCGTCATGCTTTAAATGAAGGTATATTGATCGACCGACGTCCTGAGAAATATATTCCACGCTGACGGTGCTTGCTGATAAATAGTGTCTGACGCGCTGCGCGGGCGCTTTAGAGGTGCAACGGTAGTGCTTGTGTGGCAATGAGAGGGGGAGCGCGCCTTATTGTGCTATAAGGCTATAGGCTGTTGCTGATAGAACATCGAGCAGTGGATAGGGCTTGTGTTGTCTCGAGGGATGCTGTGGGTAACGGCGAGGTGTGTTGGATACTAAAGATGTTAATGTTGCTTACTACGTAGCCTGGATGCGGTAGTTAGAGATAATATTAATAGATTTTTCTTATGTTGGAATGCCATTCTGCCTAAGGGATAGCTAGATCTATCTAGCCAAGTATCAAGATGGGATGGGAATTGGGAGCCTAGGATGGGGGTAGGATATGTGGTGTTTGTAAGCAAGATACAATATGCGAATGATGAGATGAGCTTATGAGTTAAGTTTACTTAAATATTTTATGTGCTTTATTACTGTTGGAGGGACTGAATCGATGTGGTACTTAACTAGATTGTAGAATCCTCGTAGCGGCTATCTACAACATGAACTTAGTCAAAGCCATGTATATATTACAAGTATCATACCGCTACTAGGAGCCTCCGACGTCGTTCTCTACTCGAGTGGGCACTCAGAACCTTGAACCTGAAATTGCCCGAACATTCACATATTAGCAGTGGTCACATGTACGTCAAGTGATTTTACGTATAGTATTAGAATAACCTACCTAGCAACGCATGTTCTTTCTATGGACTCTGTCCGACGGGCTTTCCGATTCGTGCTAATTTAGGATATCGTAAGGCGTTGTCTACGGATTCAGGAGTATTAGTCTGGTTACCATCATAGGCAGCAGTATTCGGCTGGTTATACACGCACCCCCGTGACTCTCCTGCTATAAATCTCGCAGTGCACACACTGTTCTCGTAATATGAGAGTTTCGGAGGCTATTAGGCACCTCCGTAGGTAGCAGGGCCCAGTATGATTATCTTTCTTCACGCGAATTATTAGGTCTCGTGTAAGTAAGGTCCCCGCCTTCCTGACTGGACAGCCGCAGGAGTATTCGATCTTGAAATCCCAGCAATGATTTCGGTCGGGGACTTCTAGTTCAATGCCGTCGACGCACACCTCGTAGGCTGTAGAGGTGGGGTCGTCGTGGGACGGGTCGCTGGATACACGACTATATTTCATGTTGGCGATGGGGTATTCTAGGCGCCGATGTCAGACGTTCCGCCGAGGAATCGTATATTCGGCGTCAGCAGCGGGGTTTAATAGGAGAGATTAGTAAAATACGTGTCGATAGTAGGGATATTGCCGTCGTTACTAATGCCCGACGAAAGTGTTTTATGTTCATGATGACACTTCTGAGGTCATATAGATATGGATATGTTGGACGCGGGCTGTTTCTCTCTGTCCATTGTTTGATGCAAGGGAGGCTGTGACGGAGTGGGATATCATCTTGTGATCTTTCGATTTGTGATCCATGTCTATCCCTAGTGATTCACTTAGATAAGTGTACTACTCTAGTAATGTGTATCGCTTGGCGGAGGTTAAATAGTGTAGAGGTAGTTAGCTCTGCTGTTCGATTTATTTAGAGTTGGCTTTATAAGATGCCTAGACTAACCTAGATATCTACTAGTCGTAATGAGAAGCGACAGCAAAGTTGAAGAACACAGCCTACCGATTGAAGTCAGCTGGCGGAAGTATGTTGCAGCTGGGAGGGAGGAATAGATGCGCTAACCATTCTCAGACAAGCGTAGATGACGGGTGCCTGATTGGCTGAATGGAAGAGCCTCAGCTGCACTAGCTCGGCGCTAGTCTGGTTCTGATCACGCAAGACGCAAACACAGATCAGGCAGCAGTATTATCGCACCTATCATTCATCTGTGGTGGTAGCCTATTGCGGTATCCATCCCACCGCTACCCGTCGCCACAGAGGAGGAGGCATCCTCAACTAACTAACCCTCGCCACGGCCACCGGTTATGCTCGCGTAATACGGTAACTCAGCAACCCGTGCAATATACATGCCTAGATACAGTGTATGCGTATTGGGTTGCTGCTAGTGGACCTAAGTAGGTATACGCGGGGACGTATTCTGTACGCTACCTAACGGACTGACTGACTGAACTGGTACACTTACCTATTTGATCCACCCAACCAACATCTGACTGAGCCATCATACGTACCTGGTATAACGAGGACACCAATTCCAGGCACCCAAATTACCGACGGACGACCACATCCTTTCACCCAAGGCAACGGGATTACTGATACTTCCGCCTGGTACTTCCCCTCAACCTGTGAATCCGGCGCAGAGCGTTCTCTCTGCTATGTTCTCTTTAGAAAACCAAGCGCGCCTCGCCCTCAATTCCTCTCTCTCCTTCTCTACACAATATTGCTGTAATCGTTTTGCCGCCAGGGCCATGCTACTAGCCTAGGAAACTACTGTCTAATCGTACCGTTTTCAATCGTATTTGTGCCAGGAACATAACCAAGTCCCTCGCCCCCTAGGTTCCCTAATTCAATTGCTGCCGGCCGGCCGGTCGTTACCTATCACGATGGAATCGTATCTTCCGAGGGGTAGGATGGCCATGGGGGTTCACCGTCGGCTGAGTAGGCTCTATAATGACACTAAGAAGTCTTCCGACTTCGTCCAGGAGCCTGTCCAGGCTGCCGACGATCCCGAGATCAAGGCCTTACATCGTAAACTGCGCATACAAAAGGACAGACTTGTCAGCTGGGGCCTGGAATGGTCCGACCCGAACCAATCCGCCGAGATCGACGAGTCTCTTAACGAAGCCGGCCTGACGGACCTTGTTGGGAGTATCATGGGCACTATCAAGGACATCCTAGCTGAAGCAGAGCCTCTTTGGCTTGCCTCAAAACGGCCCGCTGGAAGCGAGAAACCAGCCGAGAAGGCCTCGGGGGACCGGAAAGCTCCATTGATAGTATGGGATAAGGGCCGTTTTGAGGATCTTGTCAAGGACTTGACGGCCTCTATCGATACGCTTTGCGACCTATCTCGCACTCGCTCATCCGTATCTATGGCTGCCGCCGCTTCGGGGAAGCTAACCACCTCGAAGCAATCCATGGAAGATATGCGGCCCTACAACTCTACGCGAATACAGACACCTCTGCAGATCGACCCTCAGACTCTCACAAGCCTCAGATCAATGCAGGCCCCATCGTTGTCTGAGAGCGGGCCCTCCCATGATCGGCCCCAGGAAATCTTCTTCATGAGCAAGCAAGCCTACGCCGACCTTATGCATCGACCGTCCGGGTCATCGTGGTCCCCGCTTCTAGTTGAATACGCCGATTTTGATCCAATCTATTCGGCAACGGGCATCATGCCGGAAATGACCCGTTTTGAGAAACTGAGCGCGGGGCTTCAGACGGAGTCCTCGAGGTCTCCTGGTGCATGGATTGGGTTACCTCTCCTTCTGGGTTATTACGAGGATATGGATCGCTCCAGGCTGGCTCTAATCTACTCATTCCCTCCCACATTCAACGCCGTCTCCTTCGAAAATGCGGCGCAACACCCCGTTGACAATATGTGCACACTAGCTAACTTGCTCAATCGGCCGGACTTTGAGCCCACACTCGAGGCTAAATTTCGCCTGGCCTATAACTTGGCCAACACAGTTTTTGATATGCACTCACGAGGCATCACGCATGGCAACCTCCATGCGTCAACAATCTCTTTCGCCAACACGGTGGGGAATGACACTGGCATATCTGGTGTGAGTGAGGTAGATATTAGGCGTCCTCTGATCTCGTCCTTCGATATCTTCCCGAATTCGCCTTCAACTAGTCATCCTCCCTCTATGTTTCTCTTGCATCGCCATCCCCTCGATCCTAGAACCACTAGCCAGTCTCCACTAGCAGTGAACAGCGATACCAAAACCCTAGATCTGTACTCTCTTGCTATGATGCTCGTCTCTATCGGCCTCTGGACCACGCTAGAGAACCTCGTACCCGGCTTTGACTCACCAAGCGTTCCAGAGTCCGTCCTTGGTCAGCTAGCTATTCGATGCGGCACACCGTATATGAGGGCTGTGCAGGCATGCTGGAACGCGGTTGAACTTGAACTCTCGCGACCAGGCAACGGTGACGAGATTATACAACAAGTACAGACTCGAGCAAGTAGCTATCTAGAAGCGTGCTGTATCTTGGATGGCGTCAGTGGATTTGACGATCGGTTAAGCGATGATTTCATGCAACCCCCGTCACGCCAGAGCGTGAAGCCGAAAGCTTCCGCTGCATCTTTGCCAGGACCTTCTATGGCCACTCCAAAAAGTCAGAGTTATGATGTAAAGCGTGTGCCCCCACAGGAGCGATCACAGTCCTTCCCTAGCGACCAAAAGCCCCTTTCTGAGTGTAAGACCACCATTCATGTTATCATGGTTAATAATTAATATACTTACTTCTATCTAGCACAATTAGTCGAAAGCAAACCCGAGAAGCCAAAAGAGAAACAGCCGAAACTTCGGCTATATCCCCAAATTCCGCTTCCAGCAGAAATCGTCGAACAGTGGAATGAGATCATCATGCCACAGATTAATCTAGCTCTACGACATTTCTACCGCAAGCATCCGGAATCAGTTGAGATCTCGCTTGAGTCTATTGGCGAAACTCCTCAGAAAACGACCCCCACCGTGTTAGTTATTTGCACTTCGGTGAGCAAAGTGCGCGCTATACTGAATAAGAAGTTGGGTATTCTTTTCGATGGTACAACAACCAATATATCGCTCAAAGTCTGTCGCGGATCCGTAGTACGGTCGAGGAAAGGTCCCACGCGCAGTATGGGACAGGGCGATAAATCGGATCCTCCGGGTCAGCATAGTAGCAACGATGAAGAGCCCCAGGAAACCCCCGCGGCCAATCCTGATTACCAAAAAAAGCCACAAAATGGAGCGAGTATCGGAGCGTGGATTGGGGACAAGCACCTCCCACCAGTGAGTTTGGGGGGTGTTATAATGGTAGACGACAAGCCTTATGGCATGACAGTACACCATATGCTGGACGACCCGGACCGCCCTTTTCAAGCATCAGATGAATTTGAAGGATTTCCGGAAGATGCGATGCGAGCCAATGCACCCACTTTTCGAAGCAGCGCAGCAGCACAAGACCTGTCGTACCTCACTGAAGGAGAAACATCCTCCGAAAGCAGTGACTTCGCGTGCGAGTTCTCTGACACAGAATCTGAATACTCAGAGACGGACATAACCAGCGATGAGGAAGACGAAGATGAAGATGAAGAGTTCGATGAACCGGGCGATATTCCCGGTATTGAACCAGGATGCGGAGACGGTATGTAAGGCCTGCAGTCAATGGCGCCCCAAATCCAGTTCAACATCGAGGAGGCATTCATTAGGGATAGTGGAGGTGACCTATGGCGTCGTATCTAGTAAGACATGTCATCCCGCTGATCTAGGCTTTGCAGGATATATTGTTACACAGCCTGCGCTCGACGACGTCCCTACCGGATTTTACCCTTCACCTGAGACAGAAGATGAGGTGAGATGCACCATAATAATACTGTTTCCCTCCATGAATTTTCTTAGATGGCGTGCTCAGCTGTACCACCACTCGCATGCTAAGTCTCATGTAGGACCACATTGATACCTACAGCGTCGGCAAAGTCTACGCTTCTTCTGGAATTCGAAGGAGAACTGAGAACAACATTGTCCACGAGATTGACTGGGCCTTATTCGAATTCCAAAATGATAGGCTACCTGATAAAAATCTGTTCCCATCAACCACGGCCGGAGAATACCAGTCTTGGACTCTAGACAGCTTGCAGCCGGTGGAAGTGGCTCCAACAAAATCTCTGCCTGGGCTAGATGTTCAATGCATGGCCCGCACAAGTGGCTCGCAGGTGAGTATTCCCCAAAGCCATGTGGTAGCCTTTTGTTTATTAGCGAGAATTATCTAACTCATGCTAGGCTGGCCGGATTTTACCTGCACTCACAACCGTCAAGATCTACGGACGAGCCTCCCCAAGCCATTCTTATCAAGTCAGCGGAAGAATACCAGGCATTTCTAAGCCCATTATCCCTCCCAATCAGACAGGGCGCGGGGTATCACTTGGCATACCAGGAGACTCAGGGGCTTGGGTCGTCGATAGAATCTACGGCCGTCTCTGTGGTCACGTTCTAGCCTGGAGTGAACGGAAGCAGGTTGCATATATATGCCCTATGGAAGTCCTGCTCCTTGACATTGCAGAAACGTTGCTAGCAGCCGATGTACGGCTCCCTAACGGGGATGCCATCGTATCAATCGTCGAAAATAGGGGCGACAACGACATCGTGGAGATTTCAGGATCAGAAGCCTGGACTGAAGACGATATCCCGGATGCCGATGATATTTTCCAACCATCGCAGACTCACGTAAACCCATCAGAAAGATTATCGGCATCTGGTCCCCGGGGACGGCTTCCGTCCAGTATGAATATACTGGCGAGAGATATGGATAAAGTGCATATCTAGGAGATGGAGCTTTGGTATGGGATGAAGTCAATTCAACTTCTTATTTACGAATTATGATTGGTTGTGACGATGGAATTATGGATACGGTTTGGGTCGTTCTCTTTCTCGGGCTTTATCTCATTTTGGCCCTCTGCCCTATCTCCTTCCCCTGATTGCATATGACCTCCCTTTCCCGATACCCCCAAGTATACTAGCTGTCAGTCTGCTTCCGCTATGTAGCTTACATAACTACCTAGCTAAACCCAGACAGCACTAAGAGAATATGGCAAAAAGAGTATGAATGAACCTATTATAAATGCGAGTCAGTAAGCTTGAAGCGCATCAAACTCGGCCATCTTGTTCAACGACCACAGGCTGGGATAGAGACAGAGGCTAAAATATAGCAAAACTCACCTCCACGGCAATAACAGAAGGGGCTCGAGTCGCCCATTAGCACCCGACGTCGAAGGGCTGATTGCAGAGAATAACGAGGTTATAGTCAAGGTAGGCCGAATCGTCGTCGTGCTCCTGCTTGTGATCGTCACCGTTGTTGTCGAGGTGTTTTCGGCGCCGCCGGAACTGCCGGTTTCGTCACCGCCATCGCCGCCTGATGTCGAGGTTGGGAGTTCGGTTATCGAAGTCGGGACTGGCGACGTCGTCCTTGCTGCTACTATGTGCTGGCGCGCTCGGATCGCGGGCAGGGGCTCTGCGCCGGCTGTTGGTGGTGGTGTCGCAAAGCGGTTGTCTGGTTCTGCGGTCGCGAGGGTGAGGGGTGCGTCGTTTGATGGCGATTGCGCTTGCAGCGCTGTGATGGCAGCGTCGTCGCATATGACGGACGACGGTAACGAGGCGAGGAGGGCTGGGAAGAGGAGGAGGTTGGGTCTCATTTTGTTTTGGTAGTTGGATGGATGAAGGAATGACGATAAAAAACCAAAACCGAAGAGGAAATGAACGAATGGACCACGGCGCTGTGGGATTCACGATGGAAGGCGAGACGCGATTAGGCAAGACAACTTTTAGGGATTCGTGCTACGCGTATTCTAGCTATACTACGTGATGTCGCGAGTTGCAGGGTCTTTGGGGGTTGATATGCAGAGCGAGATCACCGCCTCCATTCATCCATCACCCCGGGTCCTCAGGTCCCAAATCTCATTTCATTTCATTTGTCCAGGTCATCCGGTGCCTGAATAATACCGAACTTATAATGTTATAAGGTAAGAGTTATTGTATTCCAGGCTCGGAAGAAGCAGGGTTCCGGAGAAACGGCCGTGTTTATCAATCATGCTGTCATCGGTTCGTCTGTTCATGCCGTGTCTGGCATAATTGCTTCGCGAGAATAGCCGGCTTGGGGGTCGCGCGGGCGGTGTAATTTCCTGACGGGTAGCAAGGGGCGCGCGGATGTGTTTTAATTGCTTGGGGGCCTCTGCTGTGTTTATTTCACCGAGAAGATTCCTTGTTTTCGCTTATTGATGGGTTAGGATTTTCTTCATTTGACTTTGTTCTGCCGAGCCTCTGTCGGGAGCTTGAGATGATGCTGACTCTACTCCAATTCATCGTTCTCCCTACGTCGATAGTCAATAAACACATTATTAGGAACATGTTTCACCGATTTTTAAACTGCGCAAACACACAGACACGCACACAAATATTTATGATAATAGTTTAGTCGCAGCAATGCGACATAGGTACTTGCTAGGTAAGACGGGGCGATGCTCGTGTTGGTACTGAGGGATGCGGGGTCACTTATCATAGGATTCTAAATAACTTATCTTTGTTACTTTGCCTCAAAGTGAGGCCAACTTTTCAACAGACGTGAGTCGTCAATAGTGCGGGGGATCTTAATAGACTAATGCTTTTTCTTCTTTTATACCGTGGAGTAATATTAGCCAAGGTTTGTGATTTTTATTTGTCTTGATTTTCTGATTAGTTGGTGTCAAACTCTCATGATAAATGAAAGCAGATAACTTTCAAGACGTAATAAACAAATTGCCGTCAACAGGGTATCATATCCTAGCCTCCAACGCCAAATCCGGTTCCCAAATATACTAGAGCGCGAACGCGACACCACACCCGAGTCGCCTTGAGCGAAGGATGAAGAGCCAAGAGGAGAGGTCGCTCAGTCGTACATGGATGTTAAAGCTGCCGAGAGTCGGGCTCCTTACCACGTCGGGTTTTCGACGACTTCAGTCCAATAGCGTGGTTATCCATCAGACTGTTCCACCTCCTCTTTACATAGTCCTGGTCTCTCCCTAGACTGCGCGCGCATTCCGCCCAGTCCGACTCGGAGAGCTCGAGCTTTGCGAGGATGACCTCGATCAACACGTGATCATCTTCAATACTCCATTCCTGTCGATCTTGCTCTATTTCGACTTGCTTGCCTTGTTTCCTCTCCTCTTCATCAGTGGACACGTGCTGATCGTGGAAGTCCGAAGGCTGTAGGCCGAGAGGCAACTTTGGTGGCGCGATATGAGCGCGCTTGGGCGTGTTTGGCGGAGATTGATTGTCTTCATCACGATTGCCTTGACACTCTCCGCTCGAGTTATTCGTTGATGGATCAGGGATGTAGTAATCCTGACTCTTTATTATCTTCGCAGCTGGCAGTAGCCCGCCGCGTGGGGCGATATCTTGCTTTCGCGGCCGTGTGCACATGGCTCGTACTACGAGTAGTACGGATAGTGTAGGCCGTGGGCTGGGTTATGCGACGAAGGCGTGATTCAGGATTGTCAAGAGCGTTATTAGAAATAAAGAGTATAGGTGTAATACAATTTCGCATGCTCACAAGAGTGTTTTGAATGTTTAGGGTTGGAAGTAAGTGATGGGAGAACGAGAGTGGTCGCAACGGGAGGCGCAAAAGCATCAACATTTTGGCAGATTATATAACGTTTAATTCCCATCGTTCGACAAAACCATGTTTGCTAGCTTTGGTTGGTGTAGGTAGGAAGTTGTTGGGTTGGACACAAAGAAGGCGTTGGAAAACAACCACTGTAGCAAATATTGGCAGGACTAATTGGTCCATTACTGGTTGTGTACGTAAATTGGTACTCTTCAAAGAAGGCAGGAGAAAGCTTATATGACAAACGTGTAACCAAGCTCAGTTCATGGGATGACAGGTAGCCAATCTAACTCTGTGCAAAACGAACAGGAAATATACTGAAAAACAAACAGGTCTTCAAACGAAGAGCAGTTTGGGTTGTAGGTGGTCGTAGATCGCGGAGATGATGAACAAGGTAGGTATCTTAGATAGGTTAGGTACCTTCTACATAAGCTATCTCTGCATACTGATGGAAAGTACTCAGGTACTTATTTACACACTTACACGCACAGCTTGAACCAATCCATTCTCACATGAGATGTGAGTTTAGTAGGTATTCTACCTTTAACTATAGGAAGCGCATTACTGATTTCCCTATTGATGTTTAATTATTTATCTATCAGTTAAAGTCGATGAAGCCAGTCCTTCAACTTGTGTATTTATACCTAGCCCAGTAATACCTCTCACTCCTCGATCCAATTCAATTCTAAGACCTGCGCACTCACAACCCCAGTGACCGCGACAACCCACAATGCTGCACTGAGGCCCATGAGGATCCGAAAGCGCCGCTCTTCCCGGCGCTCTCGCCATCGTGGCTTCGATTTCGCGTGCGTGCGCGCGAGACTTGTGCATAGGCCGAAGAGAAGCGCTGCGGCCCATAGGACAAGGATGCTCAACTCGATTAGCCATATGAGGGCGCAGATAAGTTTGATTTGGAGACCCGCCATTGTGGTGGTGAGCAGGTCTTACAGCACACACTTCTATGAGTAGTGTGTGAATTGAGATGAGATAAGCGATGAGTTTAGACTCAAAACGGGTTTGTGTAGTGAAAAATTACTTACCTACACTTACCTCTATTAGTGCCTAGTATTGTTGCTCTGTCGGCTTGGTGAGACATGAGAGAATCAAACTCAAGTTGGGGCCTATAAACACTGCTTATAAACTGCCAAGTGAGATCTTTGTCAACGACTTCTAAGAGAATAGGTCTGTTTGGCATTGTTATGTTAAGAATTGAGAATAGCACGGTGAATGGGTTAGGGTGAGTCAAGTAGAAGCGTACGCTCTAAGACGCTTTGCCTAGCTAGACAAGCGCATTATCCGCCAATAAAGAGTATGCGAAAATCTGAGAATGGTGATTATTTTGATGAGGATAATTTAGGCCATGCTCTTCTCGGCGACAGGCACTATGAGTATGAAGCCTGAATAGGACCTATTGGGGTAGCGTGCAAAGAGCGGGCAATATGGAGCAGAAAGTCACCTTCTTTCTTGGCTCAATTGATTTGGGGGATTTCCCATGTTACTCATACATATTTCCCTGTTGACGGCATCACCTTGCACCCATGCAATCATGGCCACTCATCCCAACCTAGAGTTTATGAACTGCCAACAGCGACTACGCCGAGGCCCTGATACTTGAGTGTTCGGACGATGACGAATTTCCCCTGCACTTCCTAACAGATGATGAATTGAGAGAGAAAAAGGCAAGCCTATGGCAGACGTATGGAAAGGCTTAGGCTCGAAGGAATTTTCATACCACCCGGATAGTCGTATAGACCTTGTGGAACGCGTCCACTACCCTTCTTTCCCTTATACGGGAAGAAATTCATTGTGTACATTTGTCGGAGTCCGAGCGGGTATCACAGGCGCTCTGGGTATCACTTACTCGCGTGACTTAGATTAAGCAATTATCATTGAAAACTTCCAACGCCTCGTTGAAACTAGGGTCCTATCCATCGTGAGCATTATGTCCCAGCTTTCTTTTCTTCGGCCAGGCGGCTAGTACGGAGAGAGGTGCCTCCTAAGGGCCGGCGCCCAGTAGTTTAACACGGAATGACCACACAAATAGAGCCTCATAATGCAAAATTTACATAACACATGGGATAAGCAATAGCAATTCATTTATGTATCTTTATTTATTTGCTTATACGTAGTTTATAGTGACATGTTCTTCTGAATTTGTGTCTGTGTAGGGGTTAAGTCGACTACCGTCTTGAGATGTCATTCTATCAACGTCACAGTCCCGCTAACTATACACCACCTAGTCTGTATAATATATTATTTGCTTTCTTCAACACGGATTTCTTACAGGCATATTCCTGTCCACTGCTGACGTCCCAGCATCGAGTCACAGTCCCATATGTACTCTCGCCGAGCTTTTCGCCTTGGATGATGATCGGGTCCCTGGCAGGAGTGTATTTGTGAGTACCTCACTCGGTCTGGGGGCCGCTGTAAAAGGCGAAGTTACTAGCTGTATGTTCGGCAGGTGCCGCTCCATGGAAGAATCGTTCGACATTGCCGATGTACGCAGGCGACTCAAGGTGTCAAGATTGGTTTTCCGGGTTCGGGTATGCCCGGAGGAATAGCGTCTATTTTTTTCAGCTAGCAGCCACTTCTAAAAGTTCAGGTGACTCCAGGAGCTATCGCCTGGTCCCCTCCAGTTGTTTTGACGAGTTACTTTTGTTCGGGGGCGTAGTCGAATAGCTTTGCTTCTCATTTTCACTTTCACAGAAGCCAATTGAACATGGGAACATTGACGGAATTGATCACACGAGGGGTCAGATATGTGATTGCAAGTGTGGGTATCAAATTTGATAATCGAATTGGGCACACACTATGAACGATTTACACATAGCATTCGAAAAGCAGACCTAAGGCAATGCAACACTCAACGCTTGCTTATATATGCTCTGCTGCCGCTTCCAATAGATGCTCATCCTGTTCCAGGAACCCCTGGCGTGGCACCGTTTGCACTTATATCATGAATGCAAATCCGGCCAAAATCATGGCACCGGTGGTAAGGAGAGTTCCGAAGCCTCCTGCTGTGAAGCTATGTAGAGAAGGGGCGGCATTGTCGGTTGAGCTAGGCGATGCGCTCGACGTTGCGCTTGTGGTTGGGCTTGAGCCGTCGTTGCTGACGAGGCTGCTGTTGACCATGTTGGTTAGTGAGGTGTCGTCCGTGAAGGAGGCTTGAATATTGGTGCCATTGGTACAAGACGATGGTATGTCGGCAGTACCATTGACAAACTTTAGGGCGGAGCACTATAGAGGTAATAATCAAAGGTTAGCAAGATTAAGCCCTCCTATCGGTTCTTTCTTGTAGCTGTTTGTGTTATAGGCGAGTGTGGATTAGTAGACACAAAGTCTTATTGCTAACTCACCTGGTATAATACTCCATCGGCGCCAGAACCCACGATGCTGAGAATGGCCTTCTTCCCGACATAATCAGACGGGAGGGTGAGAGCTTCCGTACAGTAGTTACCGGGACCGCTCTGCAGAATGACGCCGTAAATCTGGGTCCAATTGTTGCTGGCAAGGGCCTCGGTGGTGATGCGGTATAGCCAGGTAGTCTGTGGGTGTGTAGATCTGGTGGATATGGAATCGCCGCCGACGTGGAAATCGGTCGTGGCGATAGTGTCGATGTCGGGCGAAAAACCACCACATGGACCTTTGTCCTCATTGTCTTCGTCGAATACGCCTACTACCGGCGGGTACCCGACGGTGAAATGGGCATTGGCGCTCGCCGCGAGGAGAAGCGCCCCGGCGACAACGGACTGCAGCATTCTCAAGGGTGTCGATAGTCTAGGGTATGTATAAAGACGATTGGAGGGTTTAAGACGCGTAGGGGAGAGATGGATGTGTGGATGAATGGACGAGGCTAGCTGTAGATAAATGCAAGCAGTCTGTGCGATAGGGCGAGAATAAGGTGTACTAATCTAAATACACAGCTTCTTCGAAATTGGTTGCGGCGGCTCTTATAGTAGATAGCTCGTGGCACGATGCGGGAGAAAGACACGGCAAGGAGACCCGCCACTCTATTCATACCTTGGTATACAGTGCCGTATGTATACCTTACGCAAGGGCAGGTACACATGTAGCTAATGTGCTCAAGCTCAAACGTATCTGTACTACTAAAGGTGACCACCACCCAGGAACGAGAAGGTAGGCTCCTCCGCTCCTCTACTATCTAAGAAAGTAGAAACCGAGCCGCCTGTCTGCATCTCTTCTCCTTCCCGGTTAGAGATTACTCGACTTGGGACTGCCTCGAAATAGCAATTTAGGAGGCGAGTACCTGCATTACAGCATACAGACTAAGTAGGTAGTCTAGGTACGTACTTAATGTATGAGGAACTTCTGTGAGGTCGATATGAGCAAGATTCAATGTCTACCTACAAGTTGTAAGGCCAGCCACGGGATCCCGCAAGGGATAACCTAACTCCTTATGCATCGAGCTCCGGATCGGGAACATGTGTACTTTTAAAGTTAGCATCCGCCTACCCCATTCCCGAAATACCAATCCGAAATCATGGTTAGAGAATTATGGTAGGTAATGTATATGTCTTCCTAATACCCTACTAGCCCTTACCTAATTACGGGTTCTAAGAAGCTTAACTGTTCCTCGTGTTGTGTGTTAAGATGAGGAATCAAATGAGGTGTAGTGGTAGCACATCCATGTGATAGACAAGCTCCTCGTGGTGGGGTACCCGGGGCAGTAACTCGTGGCTAGAACCTACCGACAGTAGTTCACTAGCAACACAGCGCAGGGATAGCGAAGGAGAGCCATGATTTAACTGGCTACCGGTTCGATCTGAGGCTACCTTAGGGCATGCCTTGAGGCGGTTTGAGCAAATTGTGGCAGACACTAGCGTGGCTAGGTGCCTCGGCACCCGCTAGGATCCTTGTCTAGTGGCGCTGCTCTACCAAAGCTTTACCCCTCCAGACCCCTCTATCCCCGTTGGTCCTTCAGCTCCCCGCGCCGCCTCGTTTGATTCTTGCTCATCATTTATTTAATTCATACTCCTACCATCGCCGTACCATGGTACTGGGAATTCGTCCTGAGGGCGATCGTCGTAGGTAGCACCTAGCAGGCAAAGGTTTAAACGCCGCTAGTCGACGCATTAGGCATGCCGCATCTGTACGAGGATGCTGACACTCGGTGTGACTATATTTTCCTTCAGGAGGTCATACCATGGTCTTGGAGCCCGAGGGTTCGTTCAATCGCAGATATTTTAAAGCTGCACTGCGTATTGAGATTCACACTTACGCCTCCCCTAGGTCGACAAGGGAAGATGATATATAAGATGTATCTTATTAAGAACACTCACTGTGTGCCACAGGTGTTTCCAGTTTATGACGACTCCTCGCTGTGATGACATCTTCGTGAGAGAATGGATCATTGGTGGTATCGCTGGGTCCCACTTTATTTGACTTCCATGCGTGAGGGTGAGTGGATGATGAGCAAGTTTCCACTGGAACAGTGAGGCCGGTAGGTTAAGTAGGTAGGTGTCTTAATGGCTAAGACCACCCGTGAAAGAAGTTGCTTCGCCTTCATACTTAACCTATCTACCGGGTACTACCTGAGCAAGCCACCTATGATATCCCACTCTCTGGTCTAAGGGTAGACAGACTGTTTTCGACCTGGCTCCTACATACCTACGCTTTCTTGACGTTGTCGTTGAATATCAGCGTCGCGCAACACCTCTTTTCGCACCGCAGATATACCGTCTTTCTCCTGAGGTCCTTCTCGAATCCACCCACTCTGGGACGGCCAACTACGGCGCCGTTTGTGCCTGCGCTCCCCTCGAGAATAGCGCTCCCTCCTCGCCAAGAAGTCGTCGCCGCCCGTATTTCGACCGTGGACGATGTTAAGTCGACGGTTTTAGAATCCTTGGTTCATTACTTCTCCTACGCGCGACGTCTTCCTAGGGACCCGATGTTGCTAGATTTCTATTGAGCAACCTTTGATATCTACTCTCCTTCCCAGGGTCTTGATCTACCCGGTTAGGCTTGTGTTGTGGATATAGAAAAACTGCCGAGCGCGGGACTTCGCACAAGATGGAGCGTAGACACGAGCATGGTGCCACCAACCCCGTGTTCACCTCTGTGAACATGGCATTGGCACGAGGTTATTGGTATTTTATTGCTGTCGCTGTACTCTTGCTGGCCATCATACGCGGCATTAATTTTGTCCAAAATAGCATAAGGTCAGTTAATGTCGGCATTGGCGCAATGATTTTCGAGGTTTTCTCATATTGACCTTCAATTTCCAGACTTCGCAGATCTAGGGCTGTTTCGGTCCAGTATCCTACGAAACCGTCGAACCGATTTATGCAAATATGGGCGACATTAACGGCCGTAGGTCGGGAGATGAGTTATCCCCAACTCTACGTCCCCGTCCGCTATCTATCCTGGATGACCCCTCCTCCTCTGGGCCGTGTCCTCGTGATGCTCGTGTACTGGGCTATTATCATCTACATGATGGTGAACGGTGCTATAATCAAGGACGTGAATTTCTGGGAGCGGATTGGCTATCGAAATGCCTGGGTCACCGTAACCCAAGTCCCGCTTCTCTACCTGCTTGCGTCCAAGACGAACATGATCGGGTACATCATTGGCACAAGCCACGAACGGCTAAATTGGCTGCACCGATGGGTTGCCCGGACCATGTTCGTCACCGCCACTGTCCATGGATTCCACTTCTGGTCCGAGTGGGTGTACTACGACATTGTAGATGCCGAGTTGAGCACGCTGTCCACTATGGTACCTTATGGCTTTGGGGCGTGGGGCATCCTGCTGTGGATGACCATCACCTCTTTCAAGCCTTTCCGATCTATGGCCTACGAGTTCTTTGTGATCCAGCACATCCTAGCAGCCATCATATTCTTATACGTGGTTTACGTCCACGTCCCCACTTCCGCTCAGTACAACGTCTGGTTCGCTATTGCTGCGATATCTTTTGATAGGGTTTGCCGCTTCGCTCTTTTCATCTGGCAGAATGTGAAATTCAAGCCGAAGAAGACATGCTGCAAGGGAGGCCAACGACTTGGTCACCAGACACAACTCACAGCTATTGGAAACTCGATGACGGTTCTGACTATCACTGATGTGCACTTTGAATGGTCTGCAGGACAGCATCTGTATTTATGGATTCCTCGGATTGGGTGGTTTGAAACGCACCCTTACACCATTGCTACATCGCATCCTCTTCCTGGTACCTGTATCTGCAACAGTATCCAACTGGTAGTGCGATCCCACAATGGATTTTCGAAGAGGCTTAATCAATTTGCACAGAAGGCTGAAGCTTCCGACAAGAAGGAGACGGTGCGAGCGTTCGTACTTGGCCCCTACGGTCGACCTCCTCGCTGGGACATCTTCGAAACCTTAATTCTCATTTCGGCATCGACGGGTGCCTCGTTTACTTTACCGATCCTCGAGAACCTTCTCGAGTCCAAAGCCACTTATTGTACGAAGCGGGTGGATTTTGTGTTAGCAGCAAAGCAGGGCGAGGAAGTAGGATTCTACCTTGACAGGCTCCATGAAGCTATTGACAAGGCGGAGTCGGTAGGCATCGACCTGACGGTGCATGTTGCCGTGACCGGAAATGGACAACTTGAAACGCTAAGCTCAAGAACTAGAACATCAGGCACCAATATAGAGAAGGAGAAACTCGTGACAGATGGAGATACGACGGCGAGAGCTGAGCCTATTTCCACAGGTGGATCATCACCGCGAAAGCGGCTCTCTCAGAGCAGCATCGACTCGCACATATTCCACTCAGCCACCAGACCCGATGTTGCGGGCTTCATCAGAGACGCCGTCGAAGCGACGGGAGGCGAGACAGGCGTGGTGGTGTGTGGCGGACAGTCTCTAGTAGCCCAGGTAAGAACGAGCGTGGCAAAGTTAAGCGACGAGCGAGGCGTTCACAAGGGCACAGGGGCGCAAGGGATTCATTTGTATGTCGAAGAGTACTCTTTCTAGACAGGCCTAGTTGCGAGACTGGGGCGATTCGCATGTATATAACTTCTTAATTTCATACGCTGCGTGGGTTGCATTTCCTGCATTTGCATACATGCTGGTAGTTATAGAATAAGCGAGGGGTAAATTATAGCTTAATGCGCTGGTCGACTGGAATGATGGATAGAGAATGGAGGTCAGCCTTCGAAGGATTTGAAACGAGTTATGATTAGAGAAATAAATACTATGCCGTATCATCTCCGACTCCTGCTAATTGACCGCGATAGTGATGTTAGTGAGAGCGCTGGATAGGAGGAAGTGTATGTAAAGAGGATCAACTTCGGCCCGGCCCCGAAGCTGGTCTGAATGCCCACCACCTGGGCACTAAATGCAGCCCTGAGGCCCCATAGCGGGGTTCTATTTCTTGCAGGCTCGAATAAAGCTCCACCAAAAAATTCGAACCCCTCCAGGACTTCTTAGCGTGATGTAAATTCCTCAAGACGCGGGAGTCATATGTGTAACAACGGCATCGGCGCTTGTTGACTCACTAAATCAAATTCAAAATCATTGCGCCTAAGAGCCTCACAGCTGGTGCATGGAAGCCCTGGCAATAGTTTTGATGCCTTGTTTTACGCTAGAACAAGAACTAAAAGCAAATCCGGTGGTTTATTAGTGGTCGACTCCATGACAACACAGCCCATCCGCGCCTTCTCATTCGCTTCTTTGCCTGTGCGTCCCTTGTGCATTGCCCGGTCTTTGCGACGCAACTCTTATTTATCTCGGTTGCTACCCCACCAAGAAAACCACTACTCCCAACTACACCACCACTACTCCTATTCACAGCACAATCATCACGCTTTTCACAGGCCCGGTTGCCTGTCTACATTTTCTGCCCGATTTCGAAAGCCAGCACCCTCTACCTACAAGCCACTTCTTCGAACTTCCCCGCATTCCCAATCGCGTGCTGTCACCATGGCCGCTACCGACCCGGTCAACCAGCTCTCTGCCCAGCTAGAGAAGCTTGGCTCCCTCGACAAATATCCCAACTGCTATCCCGAGCTCAACCCTCAAGACATCTACCGCGCACATATAACTTCCATCCTCCACGAGATTACCGGCGTCGATACGCCCATCATCTACAATGCGCTGCAGTGGACCTCGTCTTTAGACAAGGGCGACATGGTCCTCGCCATCCCCGCCCTTCGAGTAAAGGGCAAGCCCAACGAGCTCGGGCAGCAATGGTTAGAAAAGGCAAGAATTAGCCGTTGACCACGTTCTTTTCCTCCCTTGCGCTAATGGAGATTTATACAGTGGCCCGAGTCCCCCCTCGTCGAAAAACCCATCCTCAACGGCCAATTTCTGCCCTTTTTTTTCAAGCCGGGCCCCTTGGCACAAGCCCTTATACCAACCGCTCTGAAGCTAGGGCGCGAATTCGGCGCAAATAAAGCAAATGGCCTCAAGGATCCGAAAGACCCTTCCCAGGGAAAGAAGCGCATAATTATTGAATTCTCGAGTCCCAATGTGAGAAGCCCTCGACTTTCTTTCAGTAGTGTACTAGAGTGTCGTATCACGTGAAGTGGCTGCTAACCCATTGCATAGATCGCGAAACCCTTCCACGCCGGTCACTTGCGAAGCACCATCATTGGAGGCTTCCTAAGTAATCTTTACGCTGCTGCTGGGTGGGATGTCGTTCGCATTAATTACCTCGGTGATTGGGGAAAGCAGTACGGTATCCTGGCAGTCGGCTTTGAGAGGTACGGTAGTGAGGAGGCTCTGGCTCAGGACCCCATCAATCATCTCTTCGAGATCTACGTCCGAGTGAATAAGGAGATAACCGAAGAGAAGGAGGAAGCCGAGAAGCTGCAGAAAGATGGCAAAACTGCCGAGGCGCAAAATATCTTGGAAAACGGTACCGACGAACAAGCTCGTCGATATTTTAAGCTGATGGTGGATGGCGATAAGAAGGCCCTTGCCCTATGGGAGCGATTTCGAGTACTCAGCATTGACCGATACAAACAGACCTACAGCCGACTGAATATTCAATTTGACGAATATTCAGGGGAGAGTCAAGTACCAGAAGACGCTATGAACGAGGCAGCCAAAAGTATGCTGGAGGCAGGTATCGCTGAAGAGTCGGACGGTGCACTCGTTGTCAACTTTAGTAAGCACGTATCAGGAAAGGCCGGTAAGGCGCTTGAGAAGCCCATCGTGCGAAGGAAAGATGGCACCGCGCTTTACCTCACTCGGGATATCAGTGAACTGCTGAAGCGCGAGGAAAAGTACCACTTCGACCACATGATATACGTCATCGCCTCCCAGCAGGACTTGCATGTCAAACAGTTCTTCAAGATCGTTGAGCTGATGGGCCACAAGGAGATCGCTGCTAAAGTACAGCACATCAACTTCGGCTTGGTTCTAGGTATGAGTACTCGAAAAGGTACCGTCAAATTCTTAAATGACATTCTTCGGGATGTCGGCGACTATATGCATGAGGTTATGAAGAAGAACCAGGATAAGTACCAGCAGGTTGAGAATCCCGAGGCCGTTGCCGACATTCTCGGCATAAGCGCGGTTATGTGCCAAGACATGGCAGGCAAGAGGTATGTTTTGTTTCGACTAGCTATAGGGCTTCACCATCATTTAAACTAACAACACGTACAGGATTAATAACTACCAGTTCGACATGGCTGTTATGACCTCGTTTGAAGGCGACACGGGCCCTTACCTTCAATATGCGCACGCTCGGTTGTGTTCTATTACTCGCAAGGTTAATCTTAGCCAAGAGGAAATTGCTTCTGCCGATCTATCTCTCCTCACGGAGTCTCACGCCGTTAACCTTGTGCGAGTCTTGTCGCAATGGCCTGACGTTGTACAAAACACGCTTCGTACGCTGTAAGTTTTCGTCCTCTGATTTTGAGTGGAACGCTGTCTCTAATGCCATGTGTAGTGAGCCTACGACCATCTTAACCTACCTATTCAAGATGACCCACGTCTTAAGTTCCAGCTATGAACAGCTGAGAATCGTCGGGTCGGAGCCAGAACTCATGAAGTCACGTATGGCCTTGTACGATACGGCACGGATCGTCCTCAACAATGGCATGCGCTTGCTTGGGCTTACGCCTGTAGAGAGGTAAGAACTAAAAGGTTTCCTCCGGGCCTGATGTGGCAATTCGCTCACTATTTCTTAGGATGTAAAAATAAACACTTGATCTCTGATAGCAGGAGAACCCACCCCCTACAGAGAAGCGTCAGAGCACAATCGATCCGCTACGGCTAGATCATGTAAGCACATGTTGGCCTTCACTCTAGATAGATCGAAAGCCCCGCGATCTAAATACGATGAATGGGTGGGGCTATATCGGGACATCGTTATGTATGACAAGGGTATGCGGCCGTTGTAGCACAAAGCTTGTGAAGCGACCCTATCCAATGTCACCAAAAACGGCGGTATTGGCCAACTGATAGATAATTATTAGTAGACAAATAAACAAGACGTGAGTCCACCGCGACTCCGGTTGATCGTCGGACATCCGCTGATCTTTCAACCTCTAAAAGCCACAGCAAACATCTTACTATGGCAGCTGTACTACATATGCCCGGTGTCTTACAGTTCTAGACTCGATCCCTTGCGGGCCGCCATCTGACAAACCGGATTGAGTTGCGGTAATAACCGCTCTACTTACCATCTGCCTCCTGATGCTTCTTACCATACCGCGATGCAATTATCAGCGAATGATGACACTATCTCGATCATTCTCGTATGATTATTTCACTTTGACCGATGATAGCAACCGGAAACAGAAAAAAGATACCAGTCCAAGCCTCTTTAATATGGGTAGACGACAGGAACTATTTTTCACGTGCACATGCAGTGTTCAATTTTCACTCCCTCAAGGCCGAAACGTGCAGACAGCCAAGCCAACCAACCAGACCATCCTTGCAAATGCGCACTATTATTGGTCGATACGAATGAGCGCACGCATAATCCCGGATGGCGGCCGTGATGTCTCAGCCTCGTGGGCGATGATGGTTCGTCTTCCATCACTTTTGACTATGTTTGCCATCGTCGACTAGAGCAATACGGGCTATCTAAAGCCCAACCATACCGCTTTCTTAACGCCCTATGCTGTCATCACCTCACGACCGGATGTACTTGTCTAGACTGCCAGCCATCTGGCGTAGAAGGACGCAACACGACGTCTTGATGGCCCTTACTCAGCACAGTTCGCGGCGATGAGAGAGAGAGAAAAGCGGCCGCGTTAGTGTAACCTCAGATGTACTTGGCGTACTATGCAGCCGGTGCCGGCTCGCGCTTCGCTTTTTTCTTTCACCGCGGCCGCCATAAATCCCTAGCATCAGATATAAACAGCAGCCAACGCCTAGAGCTGCAGCAGCAGAACTCTCCCTGGCGGCGGGCTGACCCTTGGCAAGCGGGTGCTCGGAATTTTGACAGATAGTTCGAGCCCGCTCGCTTTAGCCTCCCGGGATAACCGTCGGGTTTTGGGAATCCTAGTAAAACTTTGGAAGTATGTTCGGGCCAGGGGCGTTTTAGAATTCTATGTAGTTATTGTTTCAACATTAACTCAATCTCGATCTGACCAGACATGCAAGTAGTTACTCAGGCCACCAACCCACCCAAGTCGCGAAATTCCTGTGTGTAAGCCAAACGGCCTTGGTTTATGGCCTCGTGTGGCGCCGACAGCCGTGTGGTATCGCGAACACCTCTCGGCCGGTGGGAAGACGGCATCACCATGGCGTTGCCCCCTCGCATCGTAGCGACACCGCGAGTCCGACTGATGCCGAGGGATTCTCCCACCGCATCCTAGTCCCTCGCCCATTCTAGAACCGCAACCTTGCTCTTGCTTACAGACCCACAGGGTCTCAGGAGTCTTGATCTTTGCATGAGGGAAACTCTCTTTTCTTTTCTTTTTTTCCCCTTAAGTAGACCAGAACGACATCGGGCGAAAAGCCCAAAAAGCGGTGGCCGATAACAAATTTACACATCGGCTTATAAGAGATAACCGGCTGATATTCATTTGATCCCCGGCCCCCCACTAGATGAGACGGACCCAAAGCATATAATCATATGCCTCGTCGTCTCACCTCACATGTCCGTATAACTTAGCTCTCGAAGAGCTTAACGATGCCGTTAATCCCTCTCCTAGCCATTGCGGGGCTGCTAGTCGTCGCCCTCCAATTAATACGGCGAGAACGCGTAAGGGCTAAGATCCCCCCCGGAGCCCAACCTCTTCCGGGCCCCAAGTGTAAGTGGCGAATATCACATGCCCCCCCTAACAATTTATGGTTACGCCGCCTGCGTTACGTGTTAATTACTAATCCGAACAGGCTACCCGATCGTGGGCCGGGTGCACGATGTGCCGTCTGAGGCATCATGGCTCAAGTTTTATGAATGGAGTAAAGAATACGGACCAATATATCAAATAGAGATTTTTGGGACGGTCCATGTCTGGATCTCGTCGGAACGGGTCGCCCATGACCTACTGTCCAGGAGAGCAGCTATTTACTCTGACCGCCCCCTGATACCCAACCTCCCGGATAATAGGACTAAAGGAGACTACCTGGCATTGACAGGGTCAAATGGTATATTTTCTACCTTCTATTTACCGAGGACTTCTTGCTCATGTGATTCACAGATATATGGAAGCGCCAGCGCAAACTAGCTCAGCAGTTGATGTCGTCTAACTCGTCGTTACACGGCTATCCGAGCAAGGAGCGCGACCGATTCCTCTACCTCCTCTCGAGGGATCCATCGCAGTACCGTGAATACGTCGAGCAGTTCACGTCTCGGACGGTAGCGCGACTTTCATGGGGAAGCCCGCACAACGCGGAGCGGCTCCGCGTCACGACGGCCGGCCTGCTCGAGACCATCTCGCCGTCAGGGGCGCTGCCGAACCTCATCTCGTGGCTGATGTACCTGCCCACGTGCCTCAGCCCCTGGCAGCAGAAGGAGAACGCCCGCCACGCGATGGAGGCTAAGCTCTATCGCGACAACGTCCAGTACGCGCACGATAGGATCGACGAGGGCACGGCGGAGCCGAGCTTCATCCGCACGTTCATCGAGAACACGAAGCTGCCCGGCGGCAAGTCGGACTGGATCGCCGAGGGCGAGGCATCATACGTCGTTGGCCAGATGGCCATTGCGGGCGCGCTGACGATCGGCAGCCCGATACAGAGCTTTATTTTGGCTATGCTGCACTATCCTGAGTGGCAGAGGAAACTGCAGAACGAGATTGATTTAGTTTGCGAAGGTGCTTGCCCCCAGTGGGAACATAGAGAAAAGCTGCCGTTGCTCCGCGCGGTGGTTAAGGAGGTCATTCGCTGGAGGCCTCCTGTCCCGACAGGTATGTAATTGAGTACGGTAAAGAGGGGTCACTAGAATATCATGACGCCGAATAGTAATGATTGATGCTAACACCATCGAGCTAGGGATTCCGCATGCTATAACACAAGACGATGTGTATAATGGCTATTTCATTCCTGCGGGCGCGACTATCCATGCGCTGGAATGGTGAGTACGGATATCAAATCCCTTGTTCTTCTACTCGAGGAAACCAAATAAGATCCTAATTTATTTAAGTCTATATAAGCGCTAACCCAACCCTAGGGCCATGACACGAGATGAAAAAATGTACCCAGACGGCGATGCCTTCAACCCGGCGCGCTGGCTGGAGCCGGCGTACCCGACGTACAAGGAGCCGCTGACGACGCACCCGAAGCTGAACGGGTTCAGCCAGTTCGGGTTCGGCCGGCGGACGTGCCAGGGCCTGCCGCTAGTGGAGCAGGACCTGTACCTCGCGATGGGCGGGATGGCGTGGGCGTTCGACCTCCGCAGGAAACGCCGCGCCGACGGCAGCGAGGTTGAGGTCCACTGGAACGACTACACGCCGCTGCTCATCGCGAAGCCGAAACATTTTGAGTTCGATGCTGTCGTGCGCGGCGAGGAGAGGGAGAGGCTACTAAGCCGAATGTGGGAGAGTGGTAAGGGCGAGGACGATCGCGACGGTCACCTGGCTCAAGGGGAGATGCTTTACAGGGAGCCGAGGTGGGATATTGAGGGTAGGAGGGGAAGCGATAAGGAAAAAGACAAGGAAATGGAGATTGATGGCCATGTCGTCGATGATGCGTCTAGCGATCGCGGTAGCGAGACGAGTGGCGCGACGGATTCCGTTAGTGAATCTATTTCTTCATCCGGAACATCGGACTTTGACGATGCCTGACGGGAGTCGGGACTGGGGATCGTCCCTTCATTCACCGGGGCATTCACTCATTATGCATACACACACACAAACACAGACGTATACACGCACACACACACATATTCATACACACACTCTCATTTCCCGCCTCTCCACGGAAAGCCGCGGCTATTTTGGGAGAATATATATATGATATATATATCAAGGGGTTGGCATTAAGCAGGCGGTATGGAATACAATGAACAGAGTTTTCCTTTGAAAAAAGTCCTCGTCTACGGCGTACAGGGAGCAATATTGTCGGTCTATATGTGTATAATGGGATATTTGATACACCAGAAAAAAATTGGACATAATAGTATTTTTTCCGCTATGCGGATGGCTTCTACTATGTTTCATCGTAAATGGGCCGTGTTGGTTTCCAATCGTGTCTTCATTTGTCTTACAATATTGTACTCAAGTGACTTCGAGGGTTAGAAACGCTAGGCGGCCTGAAAACACTCCTCACTTCTCAGCACTTACGACCACGCTGCTAAACCACTTACACATAGCCGGCACACCTACACTACCAAGGTCTTTACTCCAGTCTATGAAACATCTTCTCCATACTTTCTCGAATGGATAGACGTCATTAAAGTTTACTGACGAGCAGCCTGCCATCCGAAAAAAAAAGCCTCCTTTACCCCTGAGCATCGGGATACCTACCCTGCTTTAACTTCGCCGGAGGACGTCCGTCAAAATGAACATTTATTCCAGGATTGTGCAGTATTCGCCCTTCGATCAACGCCGAATTCGCCTCAGGTACTGAGTAATCGCCCATTGCATCACGTAAGTCCGATCATGTGATCGCCTTCATAAGACATGATACGAGGAAAACTATCATCGTGTTTGAATTAAAGAATGTTGCGGCGAGGGCGGGATTTGCCGGTCGTGAGCGCCCGTGAAAGTGAAAAGTACGCAGTAGGTGCCGAGATGTTCGAGAACATCTATCCTCCCCACTACCTAAGTACATACATACATACTGTACACCTAATTGTTGTTGGTCATGAGTAAGAGCCCAGGGGCTTTGGGTTTACGGGGATGTGGTCTCGTGACCCTGCATCGACATCGGACCGAACGATCAGAAGCAGGTACCTATGCAAATGCTCATCTGGAATGAATGTGGGACGGCTGTCATCTCAACAATACGGAATAGACTGCTCAATGCTAGATCCTAGGCGGCCTAGCAAACTAGGCCCACGTGGGATGAGGCAGGTTTGGGTTTATGCATGCGATGAGCTTTGCTTGCCAGGAACGGTGAGTGATAGATAGATCTTATGTACGACCTACAGAGCCAAACTTCAATTTGTATCGAAAGTACCTTTTTGCGATTATTCTTTGAGTTATGCAAACTATTATCGCAATGTGGTAATTAGACCGAGTGCCAATAGTATATATGATGGGCTAATGTGAAGCATCTAACGAGCGCTCTTTTTGTCTCGTCGTTTGGTACTAGTTTCAACCTCATAATCATTGGTATGTCTGTAGGTGTCTTTCCTTGAGAGCCCCCGCCTTGATCACTTTCTGTGATGAAGCCGGTTTGGATTTAACAGCTCATGCTCCGGAGCCCAGTTGCTGTCCTTGAACGATTGTCAGTGCTGTGAGCTTACAAAGCGAATTGTATAGTAGATTAGGGAAAACTATTCTTTTTTTGGCGTATTGGTACGGCCAGGGACTCAAATGTGGTTGCGCCACACCGACAAACGAGCCCATACTGAATATTTCGGCCACCATCAAACGCCGACGAGAGCATTGTGCTGACATCGACAGGCCTTTGCCCCTTTTTCAGTTCGCTCTAATGCAACTTATGCCCCGCCAAGACCGAAAAGGGTAGAACTGCTCTGTGGTGCCTATCGAATTGGGTGAAGATTATCACCAATAGAAATGAGTGCTTTATTCATCATCATATTTGTCTATACATTGAGAATGATTGCCGCTGCTAGTTCGCCTGGATCCTCATCTCATGCACTTGGGACTAGCTGAGGATCTCAGAAACTCAACTTTTGCTTCTTGTTGCAACATTCCTACAAGATTTACTTTGGAAAATTTAGCCCATTGCAGTAGGAATAATGTCTTGGCCAGGATGAAGTGCACATATTTACATATTGTTACATTTGACATATTTGATATGATAGAAGCGCATATCAGCATTGTGAATGTTTATTGGCCATTAATTATTTCGTACCACACACAATCGCATAGCGTCGGTATTGGTTCGTTGTAAATCATTTATTCCTCCCTTAAGAAAATAGCGTTGTGGCTGAAACCCAAACACACTCCCTCGAAAATAAACAACAATCCACTCCGCCCTATCCTGTCTTGAGTTTTTAAACAAACCATCCATAGGGTAAAAACACTCAGTAATGGCGGGCGACGCTGAAGAAAACCGTCGTTTACTCTCCGGGCTTGAATTACCGGAATGCGAAGGGCCGAAGCTGAAAGCATTCCCACATCGGAATTCGCCAATCACCTGGCTTGAGTGGATAAATCAAACAGACGGCAAGCCTCTACGTGGAGGAGAAGGCTTTGTCTTCAAAGTCGAAATTGATTCCAAAATCTACGCCTTAAAAGTTGTAGGTGAATGAATGTCACCTTGAGTACCCGGAATAGACACTAAGAGGCTTTTCAGTTTAAGTTTTTCATTCCATGGCGGCATAGACATACCCTTGGGTCGGTCGCCAGGAGGACTGTGACGGATGATGAGTTGGGGTTTCACACAGACCCATTCTATGCAGAATGCCGCGCATACGGCCAAATCGAGGCACGGAGGAAGAAGCAGGGACTCAAAAGAAAGGACATTGCCGACTGTTATGGCTTCCTAGCGTTGACGAAAGCAGACGAGGAGGTCTTAGTCAAGTATGGTATAGATCTCTGGTGCGATATCCCCCTTGACGATGAATATCGTGAGAGAGCTGAGGGTAGCCCGGCCCGAGCACTTGTGAAAGAGTACATTGAAGAGGACGTTACCATGGACGAAAGGACCGTGAAGCGCATAGCGAAAAGTATTAAATGGATGAATAGGAACAAGATACTGGTAGTCGATATCTTGCCTCGGAACTTCAAGGGCGGTTATCTCCTAGATTTCGGGACGTCGTGGACTTGGCCACACTGCATCTGGCGTTATATTCCTCCCCACCGAATGCGGTCTCTTGTAACAATAGACATTGTCAGGCTCGAGGAATTGGTCGAAGACCTGGGCTTTGGCACAAGACGTTCTCTCCGGTCGAGGCCAATATTTAGCCCAGATTTGGGCTCAGAGGTAAGCTCCGAATGAGAAGGAAAGGGATATTAAGTGAGAATATATGAATATATCGCATATAATATTTATCTAGATCTTAGGTATGTAGGGGGCCGGCCCTTGCTATCCGTTTTATTTTTCCCTTTTCTATCTATCTCTAACCGCCACTGTGAAGTATACCTCTAATATCTAACTCTATAAACTACAGCACGTGCCTAATCAAAACGCCATATTTTAAAGTTTAACCCCGGATTCTTGAACGCCCCTGATCTATCACTCGAGCCTTCTGCGTGCTTGATGAATTGATCCACACCTTGTAATCTTGAGGTGCGGATAAGTAAGGGGAGAAGAAGGCTATTGACCAGCATAGCCCTAGCGATCCCTTTTGTTGGTGTTAGTGTAAAGGACCCGCATAAGAAACAACAGAAACGACATGAATATCTGTCGATACTAGAAACACTGAGTTCATTTACCTCCCAATCCAGTATACAGGGATCAACTCCTGTCGCATAATAGCCTCGGCTATCTCCACGTCACTCATATTCTCCTGTCCGTTAAGCGCATACCAGGGCGTTGTCCCGTCGTTGAAGAGGTAGTACACCTCTCCCACCTGCACCGCTGGCGAGGACGCGAGGACAGCACCCATGGCGCTCAGGTTGCCGGTCCACATCTGCCCTAGCTGATGCCAGATGTTTCCTCGCTGCGCGACGTCCAGCGAGCGCGAGAGGTAGAACACGGGTGTGTAGCTCTTGTCCACGCGGGGCGTGAACTTGGCCCGGAACGGAGCCGCCGCCGTCATGGTCCCGGACCCGGTCCCGTCGTCGAGCGGCTGCAGCTGCTTCCCGCCCAGCGAGAAGTACTCCATGCAACTCCTGCAGGGCTTTGAACTCAGCAGCATCGCGTCAACTATTGGGTATGCTCCAGGCGAGTCGAAGCTGTGGAAGTAGGCGAGGAGGAGGTTCTCTTCGGCGTGGTGGCCCTGCGGTAATGTGTGCACGGCGGTCCAGAGATCGGTCTCTCGGTTGCTGAAGAGGAGGGAGGTGCATAGGTCGAGACTGTAGTTGCCGCCTGTGCGTAGCCCGCTACGCACGTATTGGAGGAGGGTTATTATGCGGCTGAGGTGTCGGGTGGATAGGGTCACGGTATTGCCATTCTGGTCTTTGATGCGGAAGTTGGGGAGTTCGATGAAGATGAATTGAGGCATTATGAGTGTTCTTTCGGGTATATTGTCGATTAGTTTCGTTTTATAACGCGTTTTCTTTTGGCGGATGAGGTCGGGTCTGGGTTGATCTGGTGCGAACTGCTCTTCTTCTCTCTCCCTTCCGTTCTGTTAATAATGGAGGCGTGGTTATTGAGGCTCGATTATTGGAAAGCTCGATGTGGCATTGAAGATATGATGATATCTGATACCTTTTTGTATTCTTGTCTCTTTCATTTGCAACTGGCGATATCCGTTTATATAGAATCTTTGCGTGATGCCATTGTGGTTCTTTCTAGCGACACTGTGAATAGGAGTCAGAATTACGGTATCATCGTCAATGGATGCCATTCTGCATACCTTGAATCTTGTCAAAGTTTATTCGCTCTTGTAGAGAAGTCGACGATGATATTAGGCAGATCCGTGAATAGTGGCTGACTACTTCGTATCTAATTTTGACGAAAAGGAGACCAAATATTAGAAGAAAGCTGTACTATCTGTAGAAGGAATTCTGCCTGAGGCTGCCTGAGGAGTCACAGCACAATAGGCTACTAACCTAACGGCTATTCTAGAATTTCAGGTTGAAACCGTTGTTGTCCGTGAGGCTCGCCGTGGAGCCACGTGGGTCGCCGTCCCGACAACCCATGATATATCCCAGTTCGGAATTTTAAAGCGAGGACTTATGGTAGATCCACGGCAAGGTACTTAGGGCTCAGCGAGCCGGGATTTGGGATCTGGGGTCATAGGGCTGAAGCAGCGGGCCGTTGTTTCGAGTTGATATCTGCTCAATGATTGGTAAATAGCATTCAAGTATGGTGGAGAGAACTTCTCCACATTCCACGTTCTCTAATGAGATCCAAATTTATCCTGTCAACTTTTTTTTTTTTTAGAATTCTTGCGGCGGGTCATAGAAGCTAGCAAGATCGAAAACTCGAGGATATATCCCGTTTTGACGTCACAAGGCGGAATCGTGCCGCACATCTCGACCTTTCTTTAGGCATAATTGTCGAGAGTAGGCTAATGAGAGTTACATTTTCAGCCCCGATGGAGAGGAAGCCTATGTGACTTGTGCTTGTAAAGGGTCTACTTAATTATTGAGTAGGAGCTACCGAGATCTTCATCGCTTATGTTGAGGCAGCCAACCAAGGCTATAGGCGCGATTGTCTGCCGCCAATCTCATTCTTACGTTTATGATGAAACAGATTAATGACTCTCCCGTTGCACAGGCTTGAGGACTCTTGGTGTCCTCATTTAGTCATCTCGCGCGAACCTCGCGCGAGGCAGCTTGTCGTTTCAGCTGTTCAAGGCCCTTCATAGCTCGGTCCTAATGCAGGACGTAGTATTATCGTGGGGGCCTAGTAGGGCTCGAGCCAATGAGAGCGGCTTATCTGGCCAAAAATGGCAAAGAGTCACCCCTGCTTAGCATTTTGAATGTAGGTACCTATTCGATTTTCGCTATACATTTCTATTCTAGTCATCTGCTGTTCAATTAGCCTTTTAGCACGAATACTCATACGTGTCCTCGGCGAACACCCGGCTCCAACATTTGCACTTGGCCAATTGCGATGGAAATCTGCGGAGAAACCTTTCTTCACATGCCAGACCGATTACCCCTCCATTCGGAGCGCCGCATCCGCCAGGCCTCCCTATTTCGCTTTATGTTTCGATCCTGAAGAGCTCATTAATTCCTTTGCTCATTTTAGTTATCATTACCTCTGCGTCGATTTGCAATAATTGCTGCGTTTATAGATATGTCGTGACTGCTGAGGTCATCATAACCGTTACCATGCGCCGCGCCCATCTCGCTTAGAGCGCGCCAACAGCCAATCATCTTAGCTGTCAAGGGTGAGAAGCCTAGCGTAATAATTTAAGATCGCTTAGTCGGCTGTGCGGGATCCAACCCTGCAAACGCCGATTGGACCTATCTGACCATTGCTCACTCAATCGAAAGTGGACAATGTATTTAAATAAATCCCACGCGAAGAGTACGGGCCATGATGATGTGGGATGCGCCATGTAGGATGCGCCATGTTCGTCGTTTGTCGGTGGTATTAAGGGGACGGGCTTGGCAGGAACTTTTAGTCAGGATGAGTACTGCTGTATTACAATAGGTCTCAAGGCACGACTCCGCCCAGGAAGTCTTGGATAGCTGAGGACTGGATTATTTATATACGAATATCTGGGTCGTGCCGATATCAGCGTCCCCATACAGTAGAGATAATTAGATCTCGGAAACCCACAAGTTCTCAAGACACAATTCGGGATCGTTAAGGGTATAGAAGGCTGTGTAAAACGACACAAATTTAGAAACGCGTAGTTTGTAAAGGAGATCCATACTATTTTATATATTCCCATTGTTGTTGTGGTTGCTATGACGTTGGTTTAATCTGTTGGTCATAATACCGTGTCAACACCCAAAATAAAGAGTTTAAATACTAGGCTAGTGTGTACGGTAGGTTTCGAGTACTCAATATAGACGAATATACATGAGATGTTGGAAACGATATTCGCCGCAGCCTCGCGCGATGTCATAGTATTATATAATCTTATGACTTCTTGCATGTTATGAATCATAAGTTTTACGAAATTCTCAGTTACGAGATCATATTTCACGGGCTTGGCGTAAGCACCATGTACCTATGCTACAGCATGATGTAACATCTCGACAAGAAACAGTAAAATATCAGTCAAAAGAAGAGAAAGAGAAATGGAAAGAAAAAAAGAAAACATATTATTGTCTCGGTAAAGAAATGGCTAGCGTTAGCGCCAGATATTTCGAATCAAAAATAAATGATAATGTGACTTTGATTCTGATACTCTTGGAGTAGCTGGCCAACGCATTCTATTTAGGTTTACTATTAGAGGCACGATAAATGAGTCTTGGAGCTAGTTAATACATTCGAACCGATAACGAATGCTTATACTATGGACAAAGGTCCAGGGGCCCCTGATTCGTCTGTCTTTGCCGAGTATTCGATATCATACTCCAGAGTTTGACGAATCACTAGACCATCACTTCCATCATCGTGTATTGATGGTAGATCTAAACTGGTATCTCCCCTAGGAGTCCTTGCCAGTTTGATCCCTTCCTGACACTCTACCCCGGACCATTGCCTCTCCCTTATATTTGCTTGCTGTGAACTGCCGCGGGATTTTCTAGTTCCAATTATAGTTTTCGGGTTACAAAGAAAAGACTTGAGTGCGAGAGATCTTCCGAAGACGTGATGGCCGATGGATGGCAGACATGCGCATACAATCGCCAGGCTCATTTCGATGATTGTCCACATTGTTGAGTCGATGTCGTATAAAGGTTCTGGGCTTGTTAATTGGAGCTCCAGAGTTGGTACTCGGAGGCAGGACGCGAGAACAACGCTAGCAAGTGGTCAATGATGAGTGCATGCGAGTTAGATAATATTTTGGGGGTAGAAGACATGTGGGGAGGGGTGACCTACAAACCGCCCGCCATAAATAGACACGCCACCTGAAACTTTCTCGCTCTTGAACAGTGGAGGTTATAAATAAGTGGCCACGGAATAGCGAGGATAATGACATCCGTCCCGATGGAAACGCCAGCGTTAGTGTACCAGAAACTCCTGTTGTCGATGCATTTATTCTCCGTATTAATCATCCGATAGAACGCCGCTGCGACAGGTTGGCATTGGAATATTGTAGCCAATGTTACGGTTGTGCAAAATAAAGCCACGAAAGCAATAATAGCATAGCAAGTCCGTTTAAACCAGGCGGTGGTCCAGAAAAGGCGAACATACTGTAAGAGAATCGACACCTTGGTGAGGTTCATAGATACCTTATAAACTATTTGCATCAAGTAGACCGACTGGGAAGTAATTTAGACGCTATTCATAGTTCTCTTTTCATTTAGGATGTGAAAACTAACCTTTGACGACTCATACATCTGATGCTCTGTCAGGTCTGCAAAGTGCTTCCCATAGCCATGATGGCACGCATATAGCAAAATTATATCGGTCGTTATAGCAAAGACCTAGATATGTATCATGTTAGCTATCGGTGTTCGTATCATGGAAAGTATACTTTAAGGGCAATTACCAGAGATAATAAGATTATGTAGTCGTCTGCCCAGAGCCCTGCACCCCTGCTCGCCGAATGTCCTACGCCCCTGCTCGCCCAAAACCCGGCGCCCTTGCTCATCCTTGCCCAGATCCTCATACCTACAATAAGAGGACAGAAGAATACAAACAACCACGCGGGAATATATACCAACGGGCTCTTGTCGCTGGCTAAAGCGTGGGCCCTGGTGGCTCCGACTGCCATGCTGCTAGAGATTGGTGATTGAATCTCGCAATAATCTTTCGTTATACCCCAAGATTTTCCACGGATAGGTATTGGCTTGCAGTATGCTTGCTGAGGTATGGGTTCGGTTATGGCGTTATGGTTAGACGCGAGGCCGGTGACCTTACTGCTGCTCCCATACAATAATGAATACCGGTTCAGTCAAATCTGAGAAATCACATGGTCTAAAAAGCTTTATTCGGTTGTTGTGAGCCGTTATATCATGCTATGAAGACGTCGAGGGAGGTGGTGGTTGTGGACGTCAAGGCTAGTTTCCCAAGCACCAAACGAGTGGTAAGTAATTTCTCTGAAGGGCCTAGTTAACGTGTTACTGAACAAGAGCACCGTTCAGGAAGCGTTTGTTTATTATCATGCTAGTCACCGTGGCACACAAATCGCCCAGAGAACTAGCCAGTTAAGACGAACGCACGTAGACAATTGGAATAATTAACCCCCTCCCTTCTTATCCTCGAAATGCAGCTATGTTAATGGGCACAGGCGACAGAAACATGGGGCTTACGGTAGTATTTTTCTATGAACTAATCTAAATGACTATTATGCGGGTAGCAGCAGGGAGGCTAGTCAAACGGCCAAGCCAACAGACCAAAAAAGGGGAAGACGGAGGGAGGGGCCAAGTGTCATATACCAGAGAAACTCATGCTTCCACTGGAGCTCGTCAATGAATTTTCTCTCCTCGTGATGGAGGACAAGCACAACAGGCAATCTGTGGTACACATAGGAGCGGAGGTGAGCGGCTATGTACTACGTTTTCTCAGCCATAGACATATTTGCTCACCCTCCCTTGCGAACCCACTTCCCCCTCCTCTTTATCTTTCTACTAGCATTGGATTATATCGTCGAGTCATTAGAGACTTTCAAAAATTATCTACGCGATATAACAACGAGTTCCTTATGGCGGGCTCTCTAGGGAGGCTGCTTAGACTTGCATTTCTGTGTTCCAATATTCCGGACTGGCTGCCTGTGTGGTCAAGGGGACTGACAGAAAGGAGGATATTCAGGGCTATTAATCTTTTGTAAGAGGTGGCCATCATTATAAAAGGCTGTTCAAATTATAGTGTGGGCTCTACAATGATTCATGGTGATATTAGCCACATGCAGTGCCTTCGGAAGTCCGCCAAGGTGCAACGTTTACACGCGGCAATCACACCTTTAAGTATAGGATACGAGCCTCGAAGGCTGGTATGGTATGGGAAAATTGTAACCCACCTTGTATCCCATTTTGTAATAATAATGGCGGATATACCGGCATGGAATTATGTGTAGGTACCAATATCTACTCTCCATTTCAAGAATAGTCGTCCCCATTTATTAGACTTCAGTTCCTCCATCCGGTTGCGGGAACCCCAGACCCTATGCAGGCGAGTGAGTTACGTTTCATCCATTTCGGGAACGAAGAAATCAGTGTCGCATTCTATCTACCATTAGCAATAATATCGATAGTCCTGGCGGCTCGGTGTTCTAATGCCAATACACCTATTCATTACGAATTTTGGGTGAGATAGCTAGCTACAGTGAGTAAACCAAATAATTCTACAATACAGGCTCACAATATATAGCAGATACGAGCCCGAGAACCTGGCTCATGGGATAAGCTACATTTGCTACCGGCAGTTGTATTATGGCCGCATATGATGGCTGTTAGATATGATGTCATATATAGATAGACGGGCGAGGATTGTGCTCTAAATCAGTAGCTACATCACGTACCAATCAACTAGGTAGACCACACGATTTCTTGTGATATCGGAAGACACGAGACTCATAAGTCTTGCTATAACACTAAGCCGTCTTAGGCTCCGTGTTGGCGCCATGTTAGAGCTGGAGTGACACCAGGGTAAATAGACGGACGTTCAATCCCTGATTGAGGATAGCGAAGGTGCCTCAAATCGCAGTGGGCTTATAACGGCTAAGCATGCCTTAAAACGCCTGTCCTACTATGATACAGATATTTGTTCGTACCAAAAGCAACAAGTGTTGGGTCAACAAGCCCCTATTCCATGCCTCCAGGGCCCGACCCGCTACACAATTGCTATAGTTGAGACATACCAGGAGTAAGGGATGCTCAACGAGTTCGAATGATATCCTCCAGTTTAAATGATGAGAAGAGCAGAAAATAGACTCTTCTTAACCAAATACTAACATGTTGATACAATACGGAACATCATATCATCCACCCATTCATCCATGTGCGATGTGTCTCGCATATCACTCGATCTGCATCCCTAACGGGTAAAGGTCTACAAACCTAACTGGTCAATAACAGACACCGCTCCCTGATCATCATTAGGTCTTACTACTGACTGTGCATAAGTGCACGAGGCGAGCCGAACCTAATAACTCGTACAAATACTACCCTTGGCCGTAACATTAGCTGAGTCAAGTGATACATTTCCACGTCCCTCACTCGCTACATGTTGAATTCGCAATAAAATACCTTAGTGACTTGGCACCAAACGTGCCTTTGAGCACCTCAACGTAACACGCACCACATATTCCCCGAGCCTATGTCACTATCATTCACTTTTTCTTCATTCCTTCCCGGTCTTATTTGCTCCGTAGCTTATCTTATTGTCACACACTACAAATTACTACGTCCTACCCTTGACGTATAGGTATTCCGAGTAGAGAGATAATAACAACAAACATATCTACTAGATCGTTCCACAACAGCGTAACCAAAGAACGGCACCATGCCATCGAAGTCGGATTACCGGATAAGGATAATGACTCCATGGACCGGGTCGATCCCGCTGCTGCGAGACAGCTGCGTTGGAAGATCGACCTCCACGTTTGCCCTATCTTATCTGTCGTCTATGCCCTCTCATTCCTAGACCGCATCAACATTAGCAATGCCCGCAGTCAAGGCCTTACCGAGGAACCCGAACTTCACGAAAATCGCTATAATACTGCCCTCTTTGTAAGTTATGCCTAGATTAGATAGCTTTGCCACTGATTTTATCTATTTGTTTCCTATTCGTGCTAGGTATTACATCTAATCCTTGTGCTAGGTTTACTTTATCCCTTATACTACTCGAAATCCCCAGCAACATGCTTATTAAGAGAACACGTCCTTGTGAGTCTAGAGCACCAAAAGGGCATTCGTTACACAGACTTCTCCCTGCATTAATCACTATGCCTCCCTTAGGTTCTTCGCTTTGTTGCACAGAAACTGGGCAGCGCGTAACTAACTAGCCCAACCCGTAAACGGCCTTGTACCTCTCAAGTCTCATGTTTGGTTGGGGAATCGTCAGCATGTCCATGGGCTTAGCCAAGACATACCCCTAGCTCGTCGCCCTCTGCTTCCTGCTGGGCGTGTTCGAGGCCGGCGTCATGCCGGGCATCATCTACCCTACGTCCATGTACTACAGGCGGCACGAACTCCAGACCCGCATGAGCTCGTCCCTCTACTCCGTCGTCGTTGCTGGGGCACTCGGTGGAGTGAGTCACTGTAAATGGAGCCCAACACTTTCCAGCCCAACCCAATCCTGCTGTTACCCCTTATTTCGGTGTCGTTCGGCGAAATGATATACCCGCGCGGCTAATAAGCTGGCAACGTCCCCCCTTGCAGTTACTCGCCTATGTCATCGCCGGCCTGGACAGGCATCACAATATCCGCGCTTGGCGCTGGATTTTCATCATCGAGGGCTCGGCGACGACTTTCATCGCGGTCATCACGGCCTTCTTGATTGTGGACTGGCCGTCGCAATGCCGGTTTCTGAATATCGAGGAGAAGGCCCTGCTCAGTCGCATCCTAGCCGCAGACGGTGCGGATGAAGCCCGGAGTAAGTGATTTTTCTTTCTTTATTCACGTATTCAAATTTTTTTTAATATTTTTCTTTTATTAGACTATAAGTCATAAGCCAAAACAACACCCTATCCGAGCAGAGAATAAAAAAAAGAAATCTTAGTCTCATGCTACTTGCCCTGTGTTGAGATCGTTGTTTAACAACCTGCGAGAATGTAGACATGTGAGTGAAATGGCGCCGCGTCATTATATGTTAAACTGAGGCGCAAATGTCTATACTCTACTTCAAATATTGATAACCGCAATCGACAAGGGTCCATCCTGGATTAGACATCCTAAGTCGAGAGCGCCGTACATTCAGGTTGACACTAATGAAGAACACCGCGGCTTAGAGTGACTGATATTGCTTGTTTAAATCCGAGAGACTATCTACAATGCCAACAGGTAGACGGGATCTACGAGTAGAACAAAAAACCACATCATTCGCCTGGTTTCAACTCCATACCTAATACATGAATATCGTACAACCCTTGTCGAATTCCTCTTCCTGCGAGACACTGTTTTATGGCCCAATCCTTATCCCGCTTCCCGCCCACTGCTCCCAGCGTAAGAGAGAAATAGCTATTATTGTGCCACCTTAAAAAAATACCAGGCTTCCCTAAGAAGGGTTAGATAGCGGAGGACTATCATATCTCCGAGCCTACTAGCGCCGCTATTGCGCTTTCTGGACAATTAGGGTATCTGGCACTGGCACTAATAACATGAATCCAGTTTGTCCTCGCCTGCTAACCCGTAAAGTAGATGAAGGCAGAAAATCCATGGAACAGACCAATACTTGGGGTATATGTGAGCTTGCTAGGGAGTAAGATTGAGAATTATAGAAAAATTGAACGGATCTGGTGTTGCCATAATAACAACAGCGTGCTGATACGTCGATCTGATTTGTTGCTGAACATATCGTTGCTTTTGGACGCTGGTATGCTGCATAACTCATCATGATTCAGCGTAGATAGCAGCTATAATAGGGTTATAGCTCGTCTTTGATGTAATCAACTGTATCCTTGACCTTGTCTGTTGCCGAAGCGACACTTTCACTAACTGCCTCTACGCCGGAGCTTGCAGCATCACTTATTCTGCTAGCAGCACTGACCGCGGTGGCAGATGCAACACTACCAATACTCGACATTGAGGAAAGCCCCGTTGCGTAGGCATGAGAAAGTCGCGAATAAACGGACTCCGTGTAGCTCGGCTCCTTGCCGATTATCAATTCAGAAACTAGGGAGCTGACGATCACATATTGTGAAGAGGCTGCCGAGTTGGCGGAAGCGGCGTATTCGTCTGCTAGCGAGGCGGCGGCGGACATCCGATCAGCAATAGCCTCCGTAGCAGACGCGGCAAATTCGTCGGCCTGGGACGCATAGTCACTAGCGGCGGTATACAGATTTTCGTACCACGGCGTCGGTGTAGGAGCACCGTAAACCTGAGAGCTCACACGGCTAACGAGTATATCCCAGCTCTCCTCGATTGAGCCTTTCGCCTCTCTAGCCAAATCCCCAACAGACGACGCTACTGATTCCGCAGCTTCACTAGCGATGGAGACAGCTGACGATGCCGACTCCGGAATGTTCGTTGGTGTAGGTGTAGCGGTTAGTGAGCTCATAGCAGTAGAAGCTGCAGACAGGAACTCAGAGTAGCGGGCGTGAGCAATACCCACTCCGGCAAAGTAATTATGCTTGGCCTGGTCAAGAAGTTTTTCAGCTCTCTTCTCCGCCTCTTCGAGATAAGTACTTGGGGTAGGCTCGGCTGCTCCAATTGCAACCTTCGCCGACTCGTACTGCTCGGAGGCCCAGTCAACGGAATCCTGCAATCTCTGCTGTGCAATGGACTGGACTCGTTCCCAATCAACTGATGGCACGGTGGGCATCGCAGGAGTCCATTTAGTGGTTGGAGTGCCATATAGGCCTTCAGATGCTGCCGTCATAGCCTCATTGAGTTGAGAATTGGCTGCCGCCACAGCACTGAAATACCCATTCGATACCGAGCTAAACATCTCCTCGTATATGGGTTTTGGCTCGCCCGAAATTTGGACAGAAACGGCGGACATAGCACGGGAATATTGGTCAGCTGCCCTGGCGATTGCGGCCGTGTAGGCGGATTGTGCGGCAGATGTGATGCTTGCTGGCACATTCGATTCGACAACAGACAGCACACTCGACACCGAAGAGAATGCATCATCATCCAAAATGGGTTGTCGGGTGGGAACAGACTCAGCTGCTGCTCCAAATAGGGCTGATTTTACAGTAGTTGGAGCAACTTTTTCTTCAACTGAATGAATCGGCAAATCGGTTGATTCCAGAATTGTTTCTTCCATTTGCTCCGGCCCATCTATAGGATCTGAGCTAGGTAGAGGCTCGATAGGTTCAGCTGCGCTTGTGGAATCGCGTGTTGATGGGGATTCAGAGCCTAGATTAGTAGCACTGCCGGTTGGTTCAGTTGCTACGTCTTCCGGCTCGGCATTCGCGGCGATTGAATCGGCGATACTAATCTCCGTAGGGGCCACGCTGGGTGCCGCTTCAGTGAGAGATTCATCTACAATGCCGGCGCTCGTCATGGCCTCATTGGCGAGCGCCTCGGCAGCCAGACGTGCTGATTCGGCAGCTTCGACAATCCGCTTTTCAACAGCCTCAGCAGCTAACTGCATCGTATTACTGTCAAAATCATCCGAGTAGTCCTCGGCGGTTGCCTTCCATGCCGCCACTTGCTTCAATCTTCCAAGCTCGGCTGCTGCTTCTTGAGCGATAGCCATGCCCTCGTCTTCTATGCTAGTACCCGCGGCTTGCGCTGCGGCGAGACCGGGATGCGTGGTGATGAGGCGTTTAAGATCTTCTATCCACTCGTCAAATCGATCCTTTAGCTGATGATATTTCTGCCAGTCTTTGTAGGTGACGCCATCCATCCAAGCCCATTTCATACCAATCTTCTGAAGCGCTAGATCTCGAGTCTGCTCGAGAATGCCGAAATGCTCCTCGGCGGCCTTCGTGACCGCGATCTCGGTTTCTTGTTCATAGCTATGACGCCAGTCACGGATGTTTTGGGCCTTGTTCTTAATTGTGAGACCAGCACCACGAACCGCGGCGGCAACCTTCTCGTCCCTTGCATTGGAATTAGTCTTGCTGGTTTCTAGGATGTTGATGATGGCTTTTCTAAGGTTTTCGAGTTCTAACTGTGCCGCTGTCTCTAGCTGTTTTACGAGCGAGCGGCCCATAGCGTTGGCGCGGTATTCGATCATGCGCGCAGAGATCTCGTCAACACGGTCCTCGATTTCAGATGCGCCTTCCTCAGCAACTTGAGCAAATTTGCCTTGCCACAGCTCCAGGTCCTCTGCGACAGTCTTGGCAGCCAGCTCGCGAATCTCCTCTTTCGTCTTCGGCGTGTCGCCGGGCTTAGCCTGTGTATCAGGTAGTATTTCGGGCGTATGCGAATGCTCCGTGTTAGGTGCTCGGGATGCGGTCTGAGTCGGTTCCTCGGTAGCTGGAGAGGTGGTGGACGAGACGGATGATGTGGGCTTGACGAATGTAGACTTCGGTACAACGCTGGCCGCTAATTAGCAAACTAGGTACAAATCTAGGTCGAAGCGATGCTCACAAATCAGCTCCGTCTGCAGTAGTAGTCTTGGGTTTCTTCTCGTTATATCGGCCGAGCCTTTCACCGATGCGTACTAGTTGCGGCTCTACTTTCAGGACGTAGATATCGCGTACGTGGGGCCAAACGGCAGAATCGAGAAAAGCATACGTCTTATTCCATGACCATATCACGGAAGGGACGACGGTGTCTCTAGTTAGGCCATAAGCGACGTCATAGCTATGGATAGCGTAAGGCTGAACGAAGGTATAGGCTGGCACGAGAATCTCGTGGTATGTTTGTAGGGCGTTTGTCCGGGCAATGTCGTAGTATGGCGCGACAGTGTTAGCAGCCTTGTCAACATAGGGGGAGACTGTATGATCGTATTGCGCTTTGGCCAGTGTCTGGTACTTTAGGATCTGTGGTTGGACACTCTTCTCCCACTGAGCATGGCCGAAAGCCTGTGCCTGAGCAACGCGCGGTCCTCCATACTTGACGGCATAGGCGCGGCCTGGGATGATGACGTTGCGATCTAAAGTGTCGTAGTAGGGACGAGCTAGGCTAACATAAGGCACCGCATAGGTATCATAGTAGGGGCCTACATGCGGCGCGACGGCTTGCTTGACGTGAAAATACGGTTTGCAGATTTTCGGGGACGCCTCAGTACATGCGTCGAGCGAAGCAGGACACCGGAATAATACGGTGAAAATAGAGTACCATGTTAAGAGTCTGTACGAAGGCAGCGAGGAGGCGCGTCACGGTTAGTCTTAGGGGGGTATGTATGGCATTAGGATGGAGCGCACCTGGCTATCACGTTGAAGGACCAGGCAAATAAGCCTCTTTGCTTCTTGGATGATGATTTACTCTTCACTGGTGCAACCGGCAGGGCAGTTCCGTTGACGCCGTCAAGGGCTTGGGGCCCCTTGAGGGAGCCATTTGTATGGGGTTGCCGCTTGTCATCCATGGCGACGACCATGACTAGTAGATGGTAGGATAATAGTAGGTAGTGGTTTAGGGGGGGACTCGGTCACAAAGGTAATAGATGACGATGTGTGTCTTTCATCTAGAGCTGATGGTAAGATGGTTCTTTGTTTTTGTTCGTTCGTCGTGGGGCGGTCGTCAATACGTTATGCGACGCAGCGTTGTGATGAGTCGAATGTTGCATCCGGAGCTCGCGCACAAGATACGCTACACGCAATGCGCGTGTGGGAGATCAAGGCCAGCAAGACAAGGACACGGGTGAGGATGATGTAAGGGACCGAGCCAGCAGTAATCAAAATAAACAATTGCACAAACAGAGCAGGACCGGCACGCGAAGGGTGGTGATGCACAAAATATAGGAGCCGAAGATGGAACGGCTAGGGAAAGGTGGCCGTACCAGAAGGACGAAAAAATCAAGGTCGCGAAAGATAACAGCTCCGACGATGATGATGACGAGGTGGAGTTTACATGTGGGTGGGTACCTCTGCCCAGTGGGTACCTACATGACCTACCTACAGCATACAGAGGAGACCATACAGGAGTTGCTGTGCCGTAGGTCGCTGCCTATAGGTGCCTAGTGCTAGGCGATGATGGGTGCGATGGGTGCGCTAGACTACCTAAACCTGGTAGTAGGTAAGGTATCTCTTGGCACTGCAAGATCAAGTGCAGGTCTCTGAGCAGAATCAGAGGACCGCCCGTGACTGCCCCTCCGGTCAGCAACTTGTTTGAACCAATCCTCATCATGTTTCAGCCGACAATTTTCGTCTCATCTTCTAACCTACTAAGAGGTACCTATCTACGGTATCTACGGATCGAAACCTACCTAGGTATCTTATTACCTGGTAGCTGGCTCGGCTCCTGGCTTCGTTTCTTCCTCCTTCTCATTCTCCTTCTCCTTCTCCTCCTCTCTCGTTCTCTTTGTATATTCTCTCTTTATGTTCACATGCGACTTATGAATTTCTACGCGTAGGTAGGTCGCCCTAACCTAGGATCTTCGGCTATCTATTTGCTTGTCTTAGCATTACCGGAGATCGTCTCTTACGATATGTGATAGGGTGTGTGCCCAGGCCTCGCATGCTGAACTAACGGCAAAAGCTGCTTCTGGAGGGGCAGATTACTAAATACTTAAATATGATGTATGACTGGCTACCTTATCGACGTAGGTACAAACTCTACCAAACCTTGGTGGAATTCTTCACAGCAAATTGGCCTACCAGTATTTATTATTTGATTCTAGTAGAATTCATTATAGCTTAGTAAACGGTAACTCGCAGCGGGGGCAAAGACCAACAGCATGCTGTTCGACCTCAGATAAACAGTCACACAATTCTCTATGGAGATGAGGTCAATGACGTCTTGAGATGGCCATTTCACGATCCACTGCGCTGATTGGTCTAATGCATATCAAGGTGGGTAGATAACTAGACATAGCTTTACACTAGAGTCGTGAGAGCGACATCGTCATCGTTATAGGCAATGGCGATTACAGCTAAGTTGCTTTGTCCATTCTCGAACCGACTTAGCAGTCGTCTTGTTTCTATCATTATTTACCTCAGTGCCGCTATCGCCACGTGTAGCGTCTGGACGAGAGGGCCGGCGTCGGTCCAATTACCTACTGGTCTTACTTAGTAGAGCTCTGAAAACGAGTTGGTGTTTTTCGTAATCTATTGGCAAATACGCGCATATATGATTAGGTACGTATGCGGTAGGTACTTCGTGAATATTGAGATAGAAAGACTACCTACGCCATGAAGTCCATGAGGTCCGGAGTTAACGCTCTGTAGGCGATAATGGGGACACTAAACTCCCAAGGATACGAGGTATGCGATCAATGCTAAGCACATATATAGAAACTTAGTGCCAACCCAATGCGGTACTAAGATTCGAACCCGAACCCATTGTACACCAGCGTCCTCCACCTCTAGTAGGTACATAGCTATTACAGTACTATCCGCGCGACGAAGAGACCAGCTACGAAGGCCGACGGATGGCAGATTACCAAGTACCAACTTTGGCTACAGAATAAGAATAAAACATAGCTCAAATGTCATTTATGGCAGCAACTATGCCCTTGCATATAATAACTACTAGTAGTAAATTACGGAGTTCGGCAGCCGATGATACAACTTGAATCCCTATAGTTTAAGTACCAAAGATAGACTCTGAAGCTAGTAGCACAGTATGAGATACATTGCAGTCGTCTGACCAGGTACCCCAGGCGCTCCGTGTTTCTGTCTATAACTAGTATAGATAGCGCTAGAAACGTACAGTATCACGTACAGTACACCAAATACACCACACAGGCACTCACTTTGGCACATCCAATGGTGCCACACTGCCAAGACAACCTTCATTCAGTCTCTCCCGCCAGCAATTGCCACAAAGACAACTTGACTACCTAACTAACTCTCACCTGGTCTCCATCTACCTATATAACTGATTCCTCTCGACATCCCTTCCCTTTCAACGCCCCGAGACAGCCGAACGGAGACTATCATCGTTTTCCTCGACGATTTATCTTGGAGAAAGAGAAACGGCCTCCCCTCCCGTCTGCGATCCCCCGTCCTCCAGTCGGTCGGCGCAGGCGTCTAGCCGGAACCGGGTCCGCTTGCCTGGACGGTGAGACATTGGTGGTGATCAAGGCCGTGTCCTGGAAAGCACACGAACAGCCAGGCAACAACGGCGAGGGCCTGTATCCTTGCTGCCCGACTGGCTGGCCTTACGTAACTGGCGTCGCGGGGTCTGGTCTTACTTTATACGACTCGTCACTATCCATCTCGTCGATCTCGCTCCTTCGTTCATCCGTGCCCGCGTTTCCCTTCGCAGTCCGACCGCCTTGTCCTTCTCATGGTCCCGATATCGATACAATAGCCCCGAGGGCATCCCTCGCAACAATCCATATAACCACCAAGCCGATACCTTCCCCTCAACAACAACACACTGTCATTCCAGGCGATGGATGATCCTCCCGCCAGGCACGGAGCGGCCGACAGTTCCCTCCACTCCCAGCAGCAGCATCCCGTCTCACGGGCCGACATCAAGAGCAATATGATAGCGTCAGGCGACCCTTGGGCTGACGATGCGCATATCGATCTCGATACCTGTCGCATTTGCCGCGGTGAGGCTACCGACGACGAGCCGCTCTTCTTTCCGTGCAAGTGTAGTGGAAGTATAAAATATGTCCACCAAGACTGCCTGATGGAGTGGCTGTCGCATTCACAAAAGAAGCACTGCGAGCTGTGCAAGACGGCCTTTCGTTTCACCAAGCTCTATTCCCCCGACATGCCCAAGCATCTACCTTTCCACATATTCATCCATCACATGACAAGATACCTGCTTCGGAATTTTCTTGTCTGGCTCCGGGCCGCCCTCGTCACTAGTGTCTGGCTTGGGTGGCTTCCCTATCTGATGCGATCAATATGGTCATTTCTGTTTTGGATCAGCGACGAGGGTTTCGGGGCTACTATTGTGCTACCCGATCCGCGCAATCTCAATCTCTCCTCAATGCCGGGAGCCAATACCGTATCTATAACTTTGACGGGTACATCCGTGTGTCCCTCGACACCCCTTTTAGCGCCCACTACCACGCCGGCTTCTCTCGGCGGTGTCATGGACCAGCTTCCTGTATCCAACATCATAAAGGCCGTCTCTAAGCCCCTCAATATCAGCGCTTCGCATTCGTGGATGCGTATGTTGTTCGGTCTGTCGGCTCAACCCCAAATTCTAAACCAAGACTTGCTCAATAATGTAACGCTACTTCATAAAATGGCGAAGACAGGGCTATCCGATCCACGACGGTCTCTTCTAAGCGATGTCGATTTCTTAAATCGCATAACTAGGAATTCCGCCGTGAACCGAATCATTATACATGTGCTTGAAGGACAAATCATTACACTTCTTGCAATTGTCTGTTTCATTTTGATCATTCTAGTTCGTGACTATGTTGTCCAGCAACAACCCGAGATCAACATGCGTGCTGCTTTTGCTGCTGAAGATGCCGAAAATGACATGATACCACTCGCACCACCTGCACAGCCTGCAGTGCCTGCAGCACCTATACCAGCTGCAGCGCCTGCGGCGCCCGCACCGCCCGCTCTGCGTCTAAACATCCCAATCCACGATCCAGACCCGGAAGAAGGTAGCCAAGAAGAGAGGGGAATTGTCAATCAAAATGGGGACAGTCACTTCGCAGGAACCAACACTCATGATGAACACAGGAACTTACGGCCAACTGAGCCCTTACCTGAAATAGTTCGACCTAATTTGCGTCAGCGGCCTATTGTCGGAATGGGAAGACGGCCTATTTTGAACATACCAGATCCAATTCAAACAAGTCGTGGATCGTCACCGGTATCGGCGGAGAGGAGTCCCAGAGGGTTTCTTGAAGATGGTCAGCCAGGATTCCTGCGTGAGCCGAGTCCTCTCAGGGTAGATAGAGATGGAACTGCAGGCCGAACTACCGTCGGCGAATACGTACGCATATACCGAGCAGCCGACGGGGATAACGACAGGATTCGTGAGATTATCCGGCAGGAAGGTCTAGACGAAGCTCGATTTAGTCGTTTCCTACATAACCGTGCATCGTCGCCATCCTCAATGGTGGCCGAGAAGGCCTATAGTGACAGTTCAAGTTGGACATGGGCTGGCTCGGACGACGACAATGATGCTGCTAATACTACTTCCTTAAATAAAGGCAAAGGCAGGATCGACGATATTGATAGTGCACAAGGTCAGGTGCTACCGTCCCCTTCCCCTTCGATCCCTTCGATTTCACGGCAACGGGCTATATCCGATGGCTCAGAGCGTCGTGAAACGATCAACCCTCTTGGCAATAACAGCTGGTCGTTTTCCAATCTACCCTCTAATACGACTCCATCAGCCCAAGAGTCTGAAGTGGACAGGTTTAGTTTCGAATCCACATCCGAGGAAATTCAGAGTGGGTTTGCCGTCGATTCAAATGACGAACCAATAGAGATATCGGCACCTAGCAATACATCCGTCGCCCTCCCTTCCGATAGTCGGGCTTTTGCCCGTTCTCCGTCCCTATCTGAGTCTAATGCGACAGCAGATATAGTAGAATCAAATGAAGAAATACCGAGCACTACACTTCATCAGCCTGCCGTTGAAGACCAGGGAGAAGCGGATATAGTCGCGCCCGGCCTCGATGCGGAGGCCCGTCGCGTCGTAGCACCTCCACAGCAACCTAACACTATTGTTGGTCGCGTTGCGGATTTTATGTGGGGTGATGTTCCACCTGCCGATGCTGACGGAGTAAACCAGGAGGCAGTAGACATCTTCGGCGACAATCAGAACCCCCCATTCATGCACGGTGGTCATGATGAGGCAGATGGCGAGGAAGACGAACCGGAAGATGAACAGATGGCACCGGATGTCATAGAAGCCGCCGTTGCTGCTGGGCTTGATCCCGAGGCTGTCGAAGATGCTGAAGATTTCGATGGTATCATGGAGCTAATAGGCATGCGTGGTCCACTAGCTGGCCTCTTCCAAAATGCCGTCTTCTGCGCATTCCTTGTCTCTATTTCCATCTTCCTTGGCATATTCGTCCCCTACAATATTGGACGAGTGACCGCTTGGATCCTAGCCAACCCTATCCGGCTCTTGCGGATATTATTTGGCTTTGCCAAGCTCATCCAAGACGCTGTGCTCCTCGCCGTTGGTTACACATCTACCTTCATCTTCAACATCTTGGAAGCTTGTAGGCTACTTCTAGGGGCGAATCATGGCAAGCTGGTATTAAGGACCCTACGATCAGATGCGCGACAGCTCACCGCCAGTGCTTTGGACAGAATTGCGAGTAGCTTCGTGGTCGAGATACCCGTCCTACACACTAGCGAGATGGGTAATTTTTCGGCCGTCAGCCATCAGGCACTTCTCGATCTTAAGAGCAATATACGTTATTGCGTATTGACCTTTGGGGATGCTCTATTTTATATTTTCGGCGGTGATTATTTCGCTAAATGGTCGGGAGCTGTAGACTCTTGGGCGGCTGCTAGCTCGGCTTTAGTCACCTTACTAGGCAGTGTCTCTCACAGCACTCTACACCCAAGCTCGTGGATGATCAACTTGAATTCTCCAGCAACAACCCCACCACTCAACCTCGCCCTTGCACATTGGGGTGCTCAAGACAGGAGTTGGGCAATTCTCCTCGGCTATGCCTCTCTTACCCTAGTCGCTGCGCTTTATCTTGGTAGGGGAACCACGTTCTCCACAGGCCAAGCTGCCCAAGAATGGGAGGCGTCTATCATAGATGCACTCAACCAAGCAAGTGGCGTCATGAAGGTCATCCTTATTATTAGTATTGAAATGCTAGTGTTTCCCTTATACTGCGGCCTTCTCTTGGACTTCGCTCTACTTCCACTCTTTGAGCACACGACCTTGAAATCACGCATGCTATTTGCTTACAATTATCCACTCACGTCGATCTTCGTCCATTGGTTCATTGGTACTGGCTATATGTTCCACTTCGCGCTATTCGTCTCCATGTGCCGAAAAATCATGCGGAAAGGAGTGCTATGTAAGTGCTTCCTTCCTCCTAGCTCCAATCTGCCCAGAAGCATTGTATGTTCTTTTCTGCGTGTATACTAACCTCAAATTAGACTTTATTCGCGATCCAGACGACCCGGAGTTTCACCCTGTCCGCGATGTTCTAGAACGTAACGTAACTACACAACTCCGCAAGATTTTGTTCTCGGCCTTTGTCTACGGAGCTCTCGTCGTAATCTGTCTAGGCGGTGTAGTATGGGGCCTATCCATCACGCTGCCGACCGTGCTGCCAATCCATTACACCTACAACGAGCCGGTGCTAGAATTTCCCGTTGATCTCCTCTTCTGCAACTTCCTAATGCCGTTAGCCGTCAAATTCTTCAAACCAAGCGATGGTCTACACACGATGTACACCTGGTGGTTCCGCCAGTGTGCCCGTGCATTGCGGCTAACATGGTTCCTATTTGGGGAGCGGCGCGTTGAAGAAGAGGGCAAACTCATAAGCGACAGTGGTGACAGTGGTTATAAGTTGTCATCGTGGCGCAACATGTTTCTCGGAGTCAATGAGGAGAATGAGGTAGTCCTCAAAAACTGGAGAAATTTCTTCAGTGACGGGGAATCAAAGCCGGCGTCAAAAATCCCACGGGAGGAAATGCTCATCATGAACGACCGTAAGAGACTGCTTGTCGAATCTGGGAAGCTAATACCCGACGGACGATTTGTGCGTTCACCTGCCTCAGACCAAGCGAAGATAACCAAAGGACAATCGGTTTTCATGCGTATCTCGGAAGAAGAAATAGCACTAAATTACGACACCGATCGACCGGAGACTGACGTTCAGTCAGGCAGTCAGTTCCAGGTAGTTTATGTTCCACCCTGGTTCCGCACCCGCATCTCCGTCTTTATCGTATCCATATGGATCTTTGCCGCCGTGACTGGCGTGGGTTCCACGATTGTCCCCCTCGTCTTTGGCCGGCGCATTTTCAAAGCCCTCGTGCCTCCGCATATCCGCACGAACGATATCTACGCCTTCAGCATCGGCGTCTACGTTCTCAGCTCAGCCAGCTATCTTGTATTCCATCTCCACTCTGCATATGACACGGTCAGAGACTGGGTGACATCCATTGTGAACTCGGTGCTAGACCGCAATGCGTTACAACGACTTGTTCGCTTGGCCTATCGTACTGTAAAGCTGAGTTACGCATATAGTATGCTCCTCATGGTCTTTCCCATCTTGATTACCGCTCTAGTGGAAATGTACGTCCTCATCCCTCTACACACCTACATGGGGACTGGAGGTACATTGCGTCTAGATAGTGGCCAAGACGGACACACCGTTCGAATCATACAGGCATGGACACTGGGTATCCTCTACCTTAAACTAGGTTCACGGGCTCTAACCCTATACGGTGGACGGCCCTCACAAGCCGTTCGAGCTGTCTTACGTCAGGGTTGGCTCGAACCTGATGTAGGCGTACTAACTCGTGCCTTTGTAATCCCCGGTCTCGTGGCTTCCGCAATCATGTTATTAATGCCCCCCTTATTTGCGTGGGCCACGCTGAATTGGGCTCTCGATAATGCTACGGAAGTCTCATACGAGATGCAAGTCTCGGCATATAGGCTTGCTTATCCGCTCACGGCCCTCTTTTGGTTCGCCATGGTGATGCTGCGGAGATTGCTCCGCATCTTCGAGGGTTGGCAGGTCCGCATCCGCGACGAGGCGTACCTCATGGGAGAGCGCCTGCATAATTTCACTGGCACGGCGGCCAAAACTACAGCCTGGAGGGGTAGCACCAGGATGTAATGTAATATATGTGCCCTGTGTGCTGACGAATACACCTCAAGCCAAGGCAAATGAGCAGCAGCATAAATGAATAGTAAAACTCGGCATGATAAACGAGATAGAAATATATACCAAACAAGTGAGCATGCGATCGACTGATCAATTAACTGATTGGGAATTCCTAAAGTTTTAGTGTGTCTATGTCTTCATTACTGTTCCTTATTTCGCTCTCCATTAGATTCTATTAAGAATAGTCTAGAAACCTAACATTAGTTCGAAGGTCTAGCGATATGACTTGCTTGAATGAGTATCATTTTTGTCAAAACCCTGCTAATTCACTAATGATTCTACTCTACACGAAGAAATCATATACCACCCCCTTTAACTAGGATACAACGAGTGTAACCCCATCGTCCTTAGCCCTCCCTATTCTCGATATAGTGGTCAAAGGCCTTGTCTATTTACAATGAGACAAATATGTAGACTATGTACTACTCGATACAGGCATTTTATAATCTCCTTTTTTACTTTATACTACAATGGGGGCGGCTGCCAATCACAAGATATAACGTTCGACGCCAAGAAGGATAGTTTTCGAGATGGATTCTACAAGTTTTTATGCTTCATGTTACCGCCAATAGCTTCCCTGCTTAATATTGTGAAATTCTAGGCAATTAATGATATAGACAGCTCATCTAGGTAATACGCATGATGCAATTGAAGCTATTTTGTATAAAAATGTGGATGAGTTGTTAATATAACCTTTAGGAGCGGAGGTTCTACAAGCTTGGAAGCGAAGTGTTATACAATATTAATGCCCTAAATGATATGTGCTTTTATATATTGAAATGGCTCGTGTAAATCAACACGGATCGCACTCCGAAGGTCTGAACATCTTCATTTAAACGCTTTCAGAGACTTGGCTAGGGAGAGGGAATTATCGTGTTATTGCGGGAGGAAGCCTAAAGCGTCGATATGTGTCTAGCAAAAAGGGGGAAATCTACTGCTGTAGGGTCATGATCAATATAGGAAAATTCAGTGCAATCTTAACCATTGGCTGAAGGAATCAATCTGGTCGCCCTAAGGACTGATCGCCTGCACTTTCTCAATATCCATCTACTCGTCAAACTGACTTCCAATCTGCGTCAGATAATAGTCCATTGTCTGAGTGTTGTTCACTGTCAAATCCCTGCCACCGCTACTGCCGTTATTTCTGCCACTGGTCTGGCCGCGATCCCCGTGGCCGTGGTTGCCCGCAGTAGTAGATCCAGCTTCACATTGCATACTCCAGCAACGATTTCCAGTCGACGTAGCCGAATAGGAACTAAAATCGGAGTGAGTAATGATGAACCCTCAAAGGTGGCTCGGGCTTCAATACTGGTGCTTGGAAGTCTTGGCTCCCGTGGTCTTAGACTGATGTTCGGACTTCGGCATTTTAGGCGATAATTTATTATGGCCCTTTTGTTGTTTTGAGAGGGTTAGATAGTCGATGGTTGATGTTCAGCGGGCTAGGTCTCGTGATGCCGGATATTCGAGATGGAGGGACCTTCAATCCTAAAGGTGAAGAGAATCTCTTTATTTTATACATAGTATCTATGAGACTAATAATTACGCATGTTAATAGCGCCCTGTGTGTTTCGTGCATGCTTGCGGTCGTTGAATCACCCAAGTTGTGGCTCGCGCTCTCAAGTATTCTAAGCCGCTTATAGAATTGGTGATCCAATCGAGCAGAGATGCGCGCGCAGTCTCTTGAGCCCCTTCAGTCTCGCAGCCCCACATTATGCGTTCTTCACTGAGCGCATGCGCGAAGTTGCGCCAGTGCATTATCGTTGATAAGAACCCCTGTCGCAACAGGCAATAGGTCGCGAACCACAACATATAGGTAGACAGCTGCCCATCAAATAGCTAGGTAACCTGGACCTAGGAAAATTAAAGAACTCAACAAATATTTATGTCGGGAATATCACCAACCCGTTTAAGTTCATTCGCAGCATTGCCCCTTTCCATGAACCTAACGTGTTGTACGTTCCTGTGATGTCTTCACCAACAAACCTCTTTGAACCACCGTTTGAGGACGAGATAGACCTTGGCAATCCCGATGCTTTCCCGGAAGAATACCATGAATCGCTATTCCCATCTGTTGACACCAAATACGAAGTATCTGATCATAAATCTCTATCGGATCCGGTAACCGCTGTTCCTACGCGGACATTGTCGCTAGAGGAGTGTATCGACAATGGAGGAGGGCCTTTGAATTCAACTACAACAAATTTAGAAGTCTCCGATCCTCCCGACGAAGAAAGCCCTTTATTTGCCAAAACTAGGCGGTCTCATCGGGATCTATTGAGAAGAGAAAAAGCACCGGATGGGCGCTTCTTAATTCTCAGAGAGGTCTCTGATAAGCGATTTCTAGAGCGCCATAGGATAGGCGTCTCTTCCTCGGAAAGCCCCAAGAAGAAGACTGTATCGTGGCCAAGAAAACGATTCGACTCTGGCTATGATTCCGACGAAAATACGTCAGCTTCTAACCCTAGACACCTGGAACCTTCACCAGCCCAGCCGAAATATCCCAGTAGAGAGACCCGCGAGAGCGATAAGATTGATAACCAGCCTTCCATGACTTCCACGGACATGCTTACAGTCTTAAGAGATGCTTCAGTCAGGTCAAGTTTCAAGTCTCATAACACACCGGATATAGTTGGTGTATCTGAAGATATGTCCTCGAAGACGGAAGTTATAGCAGTCAGTATCAATCATAACGATTGGCCTTTGCAGGGCACGTTTCATGGCTCTTGCACGTCAACATTCATTCTAAATTATCAACTTCACCACGGTTCACCGCAAGTAGAAGATGATGAGACCGACCATGATCCGATTGCGGATCAAGGGGAGAATAATGAAGCCAGTAACTCAAGTACCGGAAAGACCGACCCCACTGACTCGTCTTATACACTCTCGGATGGGGCATCGGGTGGTTCGAGTCCAAGTAACGAAACGCGGAAACACCAGCGGGATGATAGAGATGGAAGAAATGAGAGTGGGGACGAGAGTGATCATCAGTCAAAGAGGTGCCGCACGCTAGACAGCGGATCGCTAGGTTCATCAGAGAAGCCAAAATTGTTATGTATCTTTGAAGCATATCATAAAAAGCAACAAGAATCATCTCGTGGCCCCGATCTACATTGCCACAGGGGTAGCGATGGGGAAAATGAACGGGGCTTTCTCACTTTCAAGGCGGTCAGGTATGTAAGCACTATGGGCAAAATAGGGCACTAAAGGAGACTTACAATAACGATAGGGCACATATTCAACGGTACCATACGCCGACACAGCGCTGCCACCACTGCTGGAAGACATTTCGTAGTGGTGGTGAACTTAAGAAACATCTCGAAGTGCTCAAGTGTAGAAGTCGACCAGTTCCCCCTTATATAATGTCGAGTGATACAGAACAACAGTTCTCACAAAAACGGTTTTCTGGTCGGGATGAAGAGAGATGGTGGGATTTATTTCGGCTCTTGGTTCCCCAGGCGCAAGATTATGGATTGGAAACGCTAAAGAAACTTTACAATCCATGTGGGAACCCTTGATACTTAAACATTGAGTTTCAGCTGACTCATATGCTGTAGACCATTCTCCTTGGCCAGGCGGTTCAGATGTACGTCGTCTCGGTCAACTCACGGAATTTCTTGGCCGCATTGACGAGACGCACGAAGCAGGAGGCTCAAGTTCTAATATTATGTATAATGTTTCAAGAAGGTAAGATGAACGAAACGTCGCTATTAGCAACTACTAACCTCATACAAGTGGGCCTGGTCTTCCTGATTTCGATGTCAACACATTATCCCTTGACCTTTATCATCTGGTTCATTCAACGAGCTCAGATTTACCTCAGGGCTCACCAAGTGATCTCCTAGCCTCCACCGGGGACTTTGATGGCTCTATTAACTTTCCTCGTGATGCACAGTCTCAGAACTTTGCACCTGTTATGACACAGACCCCCTGTGACAGGTTCAATACGGGGGCAGTTCATAGTACAGTAACTCAGGATGAAACCCCCACTGAGGATTACAAGGATCTCAATAATAAACGGCTCAAGGCTCGAATCATTCAACTCGAGACCCAGAGTGCCACTAGGGCGTCTTTAGATCGGAAACTAGTCAAAGACATGATGGTGGATATTCAGGAACTACACAACATTCTAGAGAATATTATTGATCACCCTAAATCACTATCCCCTGAGACGTTTAAGAAAGTTCTTAATGCATCTCAAGTGGTAGTTAAATTGAAAGATCGAGGCTCAAATAGGCTTGATTAGAGCGCAGCAAGGGCCGAGCTACATATGGTCGGTGCCGCCTGATGACTTTATCTCTCCTATCTTTCAAGGCAGACCCCTAGCCGAGATATTAAACCCCTATCTGTACGTCACTATAAATGTGCCAGAGCCATTCGGTATCCTCATACATGTGTAATCTCCTGGGAGTGGCGATTCTAAGCGATAATCGGCTAAGTCACGACTCAAGAATTAATCCACATCAGTTTATAAACAAGTTACTTAGAGTCGTGTAGCTAGATACTGAGGTCCGCTCTGTACCAGGACAAGGGGCAGGTCACGTTTCTAAAGCTTAGTGTAGTAGAACAAGACATCTCCTATAGTTTGAACATGATTATGAGTAGGTTGGGAAACCGCACAGGTGGGCTCGCGATCGCGACATTGAATACGCTCTCCTTTAATGCTAGTACTCGATAGCGACGCCCACTGAGATGTCTATTCGATTGAGTTCTAAGTGACTGCTACTCAAATTTCCTGGCATTCAAGCCAAACTATAGCCTCACAGCTCCATAGCCGCCGACGGGGCTAGGCAATGTCACGGCTGCACTTAGCATGATGACCTTGTTAGCGAAACCCGCCGGTGATCTACAGATGGAACTTCTGGCTGCGAGGGTGCATTATCAAATATTAAATCGATTGGCACCTTTACGGTGGTAAACACTGACATCTCGCTTTATATCACCTATCGAATCCTGCGCTCTCTAATATCTTATGATATTGGATCTATGCTGCATGATGTTTTACTGTATTGCGACGGCGTCTTAGGTGAGGCTCTATGTCTAGGTGTATCTAGCCTAGGTAAGAAGCTGTGCTATTTGGCAATAGTATTGAGACGGTGCGGGTGGCAGAGCCACTGTGGCACCCACCTTATTAGCTAAGCACTTGGCGTTGAATTTTTCCTATATAATAGCTTAGCCCCCTAGATTCAGTTTTTCCTTTTAGTTAGCTAGGTAGGTTGGCCCAGAGGGGTCTCCTCCTCCAAGAATTCAAGACCTGTATTACCCCTGTACCCTACTGAAAACCTCTGGAAGTGCTTAAGTACGAAGATGTTCGGGCCTCCAGAGTGCGGTTTGCGTTGATGAGCACTGAGCCGTTTCAGTATCACCGCCTTCGTGGCGAGTGTTACCCTCCCTGGGACTGCCTGAGCGACAACAAGGCCTTGACTGTACCATGTAGATTGCCTAGAAAACCCAAGAGATCGAAAGCTTCACGCGACACAAGTCTTGCTATCCTCCCACCAGAGGCCCCTACACATGTTCTGACGGTATCTGGTGGCTGAGGGTAGTATTGACGTCGCGTAGTCCGCGCACCTTAATTAAGTGTGGGTGGAGATCAGGCGCGGCAGCCAATAATTGGCGACAGCAAATTCAGATTTTGTTCTTGACAAAATCTGGCCAACCTGGGCGAGCAAAACCTGAAGGCAACAGGACAGGGCCAAAATCTTAGGCAAGACCGGGCGATAAAATCTGGCAAGCGGTAGCCGATAGGGAGCCCGTATAGATCATTTTGACAACATTAGGACGTCGAATGTAAAACTAGATAATTTCTTCCTTAGCCCTCGATACATAGCTTATCCTTCTGTGACTCCCGTCTATTCAATCCATCTTCGTACTCCTTCCTACCAGTCACAGAACACAACCACAAAACAGACCGTCAAAATATCGGACACACTCAATTCGAGTGACGTGATTAATTGTAATTGATTATATATACGTACCGCGATACAGTCACTCTTCACTATAGGGTTAATGGAGACAACCGCATACGCAGCGAGGATTCCCGATGAGGAATGGAATCGCTATTATGACGATCTCAAGTCTCTTTATCTGGGTGATCGCGACAAGGACATGAAGCCCCAAACCCTCAAGAATATTGCTGCTGTAATGAAGACAAAAGGGTTTACCGCTAGGTTGGTAAAACTATTTTTGAGCGATGTTCCTCTTGCTAATACTTAATTCGTAGCGAATCCCAATTCGAGGCCCAATTCAAGAAATGGGGATTCCGCAAGAATCTCAAATCCGAAGATTGGGAACCAATTTTTCGCCGGCTCGATAGAATCCCTCCAGGCACCGAGTATCGGGTCAGCATCTCCGGCCGTGTCAAGACTAAGAGAAGCATTGAGCGTGCAGAACGGTATGTCAAGAAACCTCGCACCGCAGGTGGTACGCCGAGACGTGAAGACGAGGCGACATCAGTTCTCCCGGCCCACGTGTGCATTGAGGTTCAAGGCGACGATGGAAACTGGAGTCAGATCATGGACAAAACCCCAACCGTTGACGCAGATTCCCCCAGCCCAAGTGCGTCAAACCAGATTCAAGGGGTGCAATCCCATCTGCAGGACGGCCAAGCAACGTATCCCATAAGTCCTTTTATTCACGGAGCTTCTCCGCTTGGAGTCCAACTCCTATCTTTGGGCCGCAGTATTGATAACTTCGACTTCCAATTTCCGCAGGTCATGGACCTCATGGGGAGCTCAACCCAAGAATGGCTGGATCTTACTCTAGGCGGAGCAAACCAGTTTGAAAGTATGCAATTGGCGCTACTGGATAGCCAAGTAACACATTTCACGAGTTGTCCCATCAATAGGGCTGTTCCTGCTCTGCGCGAGCCTCAGCAGCTACATTGGGACGATAATGTGGACAACTTCGATAATCAAATTCTACAACAAATGGAGCTCATGTTGAGCCCGCCCTCGGAATGGCCGGGAGACCCCCCTTCAAGTTTGCTGACTAATGCCATGGGCGTTATTGGACTCAATCTTACGAGGAAAAGTATTCATGGCCGGGTTAACCCAATGCGTCTTTACCGCGCTATACACGAGCACGTTAACATTGGAGCGTCTCATGCCTTACAACATATGAGCCGTGTGACCCCAATTCACATATTGGAAATACTCCTCTCTACATCTGCAAGCCAAAATATGCCTGCTGATGGCTTACTGAACCCCCATCTTGCTCAGTTTCTCCGGTCAGCGATGTTGAACGCATTCTCTGACTCAACAGATATCCCAATTAGCCTTCTGGCTGAGATTACAATTTCTGACAAAATTTTGATCTCATGCATCTCTCGTTATTTAAAGAACTCTCAAATGAACCCAGCAACTATTATAGCCCCTCATGTGTTCCACGCCGCCGTTTGGGCAGGCCGGAGTAAGGTCGTGGCCGAATTTCTTGAAGAGAAATTGATGGACGTCAACTATCCATTAGCCATTCCCGCCGATAGCCGTCTTCGCTCGCATAAGGGTCTTTCCATTGGATTCTATTTCGAAGATGATAAATGCATGCCTGTCGAGGCTGCGACAACCAACGGAGACGTCGAAACTATCGAGATCCTAATTCGCCATGGAGCCAAGATTAGGGCTCATGTGCTATTCTGCCTTTGGGTTCATTGTATTGAGGGCACAGAGCCGGACGATGCCAATTTGACATCGAAATCCATTATTATTGGGAATATACTCATTAAAGCTGGAGCTACCGTTGATGTAAAGCTGTTAGATTATCTCCTTTGTGGAGATGGGAGTGCCCAAACACCATTCATACAATTGATGGTGTCTAACTTTCCCCTGTCAGCACATCATCAACTATTCGGTGATGACGGATTCGGTAGAGCTAGACTCCCTGAAATCATCGAGGAAACGGGATTTGAGTTTTTCAACAGGGCTTTGTCAGACTGCAAAGCTCGTCACAGCGGTCTATGCATAGAGCAGTCTAAGCATATACAATCCGTTTTCAGGGAAGCTATCCTTGAAGGACGTTTTGACGTGTTTGAGGCTATTTTCCCACACTTTAAGAATAGTTCTGACAATGAAATGCTATTGTTTGCAATCAGAGGCGGGAGCAAGTCCATCATCAGCCATATTATGGCACAAAGACCTGATATTGGCATGGGATATCAGAGCCCCCTCGTAGAGGCCATGAAAGCAAAAAATCAGGATCTCAGCGATGTTTTAGTAGCATCTGGTATACTCGATGTTATACAGAATGGGCGCGAGTTCGAAGATGCTGTTGTGGCAGCTGTCGAGAATGGATACGTGGAGATAGCAAGGACACTTGTGAGTCGCTATGCAAATCTAGAGGACTATGACATAAACAAAATCATGTTACGCGTACCTGAGGGCGCTGTACTAGACTCTATCTCATCGATTCTCACGGATGCTGGTGTACATGTCGCTACCCACCAGTGTCGGTCACTAAAGGAAGCGTTGAAACAGCATCATAAAGGTTGTGTCGAACCTTATCTCGACCAACATTATGATTCTAACGAAGCGAATCAAATCATCTGGGAAGCATTAGAATGGGGGGATCGGGGAATTGTTCACGACATACTGTTAAGCCGTACTAACGAGGAACAAAATAATATGATTTTAGCGACATTGCACTGGGAAGAACACACGATTATTCAAGAAATATTGTCAACCTACTACTTTTCCACTCGGCTCGATCCGTTAACGGCCAATGACGTGTTCGTATACACACCCGAAGAGTGGGATGATGTCTCACGATATCATGAAGACACAGACCCAATTCGAAGAATCGAGGGGTGCATTATCCGCTTCAATAATAGGAAAAGCCTTCGATCTTTAACGCTCTGGAACCTTCTGGATGTCAAGGATAAAGTCGAGTTGATTTGCGATTCGAAACTAGCCACCGCCGGGGTCCTCGATACGTGCCTCCTCATGGCTATTTTGCGGCGGGATCAGGAGATGGTGCTGAGATTTGTCCAAGCAGGTGCAAATCCCCTAAATAAAGCTATTTGGTACGCAGCTGCGAAACACATTCCAAAGTCGCTCATTGCTTTAGGTCAAGAAGCAAGCGTGCCCGGATTAGTGATAACCCGAGGACTCAGGACTGATCTTTTAGTGTCTGCAATCGAACAAGGCCCTAGCGCTTTTGAGGCTGTGTCTTCTCTCATTGATTTTGGAGCGATAGACATATCTGATTGTGGTTGGATAGTCACGCCCGAGGACGAGTGGTACGGTTCCAGTCCGGGCGCGACATTGACGCCTCTAGGTGCAGCCATCTCGCAATACGATGAATCCCCACAGTTTAGTTATGAAGTCACAAGGTTACTTCTCGATGCTGGTTGTAACCCGAATGATATTGTCGAGCGGCCCAATGCGCGGTTTCAACCTAACCAGACCGCGCTGCTGAAAGCCATTGAAATCTGGGATGGTAAGCAGTTGGTTGAACTTTTGCTAAACCGCAATGCTCGGTTAAACGACGATTTATCACACAACGTCTGGCGCACTCCCCTACAAAAGGCAGTGGAAGAAGGGGACCTTGAAATCATTCGACTACTCATCAAAGAGAAGGCGGGAATTAATGCCCTGCCCGCAAGACGAAATGGCGGCACTGCCCTTCAGCTAGCTGCAATATCAGGAGACTGTGAGGTTGCTAAAGAGCTTTTCGCTGGGGGTGCACTGTTATACGCGGAACCCTCGGAATTTAACGGTCGGTGGCCAATAGAGGGCGCCGCGGAACACGGTAATCTGGATATGATTCAATTATTATGGAATGCAAAATCGGAAATTATCTGGTTGCAAGAGCCGGGTAGACACCCGGGATTCGAGGAGAAAGAATTGCGGAAAGCAATGAAGCTGGCTACAGATAATGGCCATATTGGTTGCAGGGCACTGATCGAGGAACTTTCTGGATTGGAGTATAAGTCACCATTGCCATGGCCGTCGCAAAAAACTATCTGTGTGGACTGGCCGCCGCCGGGATGGTCCGTGGATTGATTGGGTCTTAGGTACAATACCCGGGTTGTCGTGATGGGGGATCAGGTCGTTTTGATTGGTTCTGGGACAAGAACGAATGTTATTGAGATCTAGTTAAAGTGAGTAATGGTGAGTTAATGTAATGAAATTCCACTCAATCGTGTGACCAATTTGTTTCAGAGCACCTACACAGAATTGGCTACAAGTAGGGACCAAGTCTCCTAGTCCGAAGGGGAGAAAAGATATGGGCCTAAGGGCCCAAATAGAATTATGAGCTGAATAAATTCCCTTCATCCAAGCCTTTGCATTCTTTCGATGTCAAAGTTTGTAGTGATTCCCTTCCTTTTAGTCAGGAAATTAAACCTCTCCTTATACCTAGAGACTGAAGCTATTCTCAGATATATTTAGTTATACAAGTAAGGGGCTATGTCTTTCAGCTAGAGCCAGACAGCCTTATCCCCGCGACAATGGGCCATGTAAAGGTATGCAAAATCAGATATATAAGCTTAGTTGTAAATCCAGTTCGATGAGTATTAACTTTAGAGCTACCAAGCAGTAGCCTGGTGCTTGCTAGTTAACCCCGCCGCCGCTGCGAGCGAAAGATCGACTATTCCTATGCTTTTGTAGCCGTCCTCGAGTCGTTACCTTCTGCTTAGCCGGCAATCTAGCTCAACAGCAAAGGTTGGTGTGCGGAAATTGTACGGCTTCATCTATAGGCCAATTTCGATCCCGCTTAGCCAGGCAGGAGCAAACGGTGATAAAAGAGGGCGCTAAGCTGCGCGATCGCCTATTTCTACCAAGGATAGTAGCAAGGCCCAACCCCGAGAAGTAATTTTCACATTAAGAGTATTCCCAATCGCGATATTACGCCTGCTACCACGCGCGGGCACAGATAACTCCTAGCGGACTACTGTCAGCGCTCTGTCCTTCATTGACACCTGAAATTGGGCCTGTGTCGATGCGATTTATAAGACTCTTTGTGAAGTGAAACCAGGCTAATGAGATAGGTTATGCAGTGATGCGAGGTTTATTGGTGTAAATCCGGCATGAAGTCGATGCGGCATTCTTGCCCATGAGAAGCTGGGATTTGTGACCATGGTAGTCCCAACCTTCGCGTCTTTTCTCAGTGGACCCAGTGGCAGATGCAGTGCTTACAATCGGCGCTCGAGCGCTTACTTTTGGTAAGCTAAACTTGGCATATGACGAACATATTGGTATAACTGCAAAGAATTCTTTCAGTAAATTCAAATAAATATTACTTTATAACTAAATACGGAAATACACTAGGTAGAGACCGGGCCGGATCTAGCTATGAAAGATAGCAGGTCTACAGCATAGGCGGGCTCGCGATCGCGGAATAGAGCACTCTCTCCCCTAACGCTAATACCCATTAGCGACGCCCTCCGTTATTCCCCCTAACCACATAGCTTTTACTGAACTGCATTTTCTTCTTCCTTTCCCTCGCGGTGCATTGTCTCTGTTGTAATGGACTTTGCGTAGAATCCGATCCCCTGAGCCGTTTATCATACTAGAAAAATTTTCACTGGTGTAGCAAGGAGTAAGGGGCGTTATCATCCCTACGCTAGCAGGTGGGCGGGTTATAAGATCAAATTGGTGTGATTGTTAGTACATACGACCATAGGATCTGGAAAACGCGGGGTCCCGTCCGCTCCCCCATAGCTAAGCCAGATACCGCCTGATTAGTAGTTGGGTCGGTGACGACCAGCGAATCCCAGGTGTTGTATGTTTTTGTCCCTCTTTTTTTTTTTTTTTTTTCTCTCTTTCCCTCCGTTCTTCCTCCTACACTAGCTTCCTACCGCGCTACGTTCAATTAAGATACGATCTCATTCAAATTTTCTTCTTTTTGAGTATGATCAATCAAATCGCTTCATGCTTTCCCTATGAACTAACCGATAATGTTATGTACGTTCCCTTACCAGATTCACCTATCAGGCAACCCGAGAATCGAATTATGAGTACCCAGAAGACATACAAGCAAACCTCCTGCGCATACGCTTGTTAACCCATACCATAGAATTCCAAACAAGAAATGCATTAAGGAAAAAAATAATGAACGATGAAAAACAGAACATGACGCATCGTATAATACATCGCCTCCACGAATGCCAATAGCAGTGTTGTTATGTTGGGTTGTTGCGTGTGTTGTCGGCTTGTCAGTCATCTGGCTCGTCAAGAACGGAGTCGATGGTGTTCAAATTCTCTAGGCGCTCAGCGAGACGCTCGGCGATGGGAGGGCCTGAGGAAGAGCCCGGGGGACTGTTAGCTCCCTCCTGATGACTATTTCTCCGGCTCGCGTTTGCGCTAGCGTTCCTACTCGCCTGCCGGCTTTGGCGGCGAGACGCGGCATGGACGCTGGCCATGTATGAACCCTGCGGCGATGAGGGGCCGAATGCAGACAAACCTTCCGCCCAACCCCGCTCAACATCGGAGTTCCGGCCCCTGGGGGTAGACATAGGATTGGCAGCAGCAGGCTCCTGAACTTCTCCAGCTTCGTGAGCCTCATGCGCATCTTGGGCATCTGGAGAACCTTGGGCGACCCGCGCAACTTCAGCGGCTTCTGCAGCCTCAGCGGCTATGATGCTAGGGGGGCGTGGTGGCAAGCTGATATGCCTACCATGGAACTCTCCTTCTCTGGAAGCCAGGTTCTGGGCGAATGGTGAATTCCTACGAAATGACGGTCCTTTCCAATATACATAGACAGCGCCTACTACGAGAACAGCCGACACGACGGCAAGTATGGTAGAAGCAAATTCGAGATTCAGCCCTACTTCCGCGCCGATGTTCTCGTAGAATGGTATAGCCGGGAAGGTAAAAAGGCCCGCCAGCAAATCTCGAGCTAAGCCGTTTCCGCCAGTTGCTGAAGCAGAATATGGACCATATGCGCAAATCATGTAGTCGATAGTGGCCATATAAATGGAATAGTTGGCGATGCCGATCAACGCTGTCCCAAACATGGTGCCAATCCAGTGGAGAGGAGGCCCGCTACTTGTCCAGGCGAAGATGAGGAGGCCGATAGGCAGACATGGAGCTGCCCAAAGCAGTGGATACAGCCTCGATTCGAATTGTGCATGCTCATCACGCGGATTCTCGTCTCGCCGCCGCCGGTTGCGTTTGAAGGCAGGGAAGAATGCTACCCAAGCGATGGCGTAGCCAATGGCGATAGGTATAAATGCGAGCCCGATCTGCCAGCTATTGAAATCCCACTGCTTATACACGAGGTTCATAGACTGAATCTGAATGAAGACGATAGCATCAGACACCCCCGAAAGCAAGGATAGCCAACGTACAATAGGCTCCTTTAGGAGCATCTTAAACGCCCGCGACCAAGTCTCCATCAGCTCCTTGAAAGTGAAACGTGCACGGAACGGGTGTAGCTCGCCAGGTCCGTATACGTTATCATCCAGGCCAGCCTCTCTACGCTTCTTGGCAACTCTGTCTACCAAAATGGTAGTTCGTGTCTCAGGAACGGTAAAGAAATGAAGCAGCTGCACAGCAGCACCAAAAATGAGTTGGATCCAAGTACACCAGCGCCATGCCATCGTCGGAGGCAACAACTCGACAAACCCTCCAATAATTGGTCCCAGAATCGAGCCGAAAACCGACGAAAAGACACTGCGGAAGTCATTGCAGCATCAGTAGGCGCACAGCAGTACATATAGGAGACATGGTGGCTTACACGAATGCGACTGCATACTGTTGATTATCGCTATCATACAAGTCGGCGACCATGCCGAGGGTCACGCTCCCGCCTGCAGTTGACAGTCCACCTAGGGCTCGACATACTAGCACAGTGGCAATGCTCGGAGCCCAGCCAATTGGGATAGCCCAGATGTTGGTTAGGGTCAGGGAGAGTTGCAGTATATGTCTTCGACCGAACTCCTCAGACCACGGGGCCCATAACTCACAGCCAAAGGCGTAAGTGATCAAGAACAAAGCAGCACCGCAGCGCGCAGTCTGTTCGGAGACATGGAATTCCCCGGCGATGCCGGGGATACCGTTAGAGTAGAGTGAGGTGTTGAAGTTCATAGAGGTTTGCACGAAGAAGATGACAGTCAAAATCCACCATTTTTTCCAGGTCGGGAAAGCATAACCCAACTCACTCTCACAGTCGTCCTGCATTAGCTCCCGTTTGAGATTGTCTTCGTTAACCGGTTCTTTCTCGGCATCACGAGCTCCATCAGTCTGGGGGGCGTTCTTGGGTTGGAGGGGAGCTTGGCTACTCTGATCGGTGAGCGTCTCGGCAGGGCTGTTCCCACCGCTGGCAGCGTGTATAGAGTTATCCTGCTGCACCTCGTCTCTCGCCAGTTGGGTAGAAGGGTCCTTAACCACGGGCTGGATCGAGTCCTCAGCCGGGCTCTTTACTGGGCTCGCAGGACCCGGAGATGGATCCTGGCTCCCTTCCATGGTGGTGTTCGGAATACCTTAGTAATTATAGTAGGAATGGGTTCTCACTGAAAAGAGCGATGTGATTGATGGTAATGAATGACCAGAGTATATTTCCAGTATGAAAAGGGATGCTATTCCAACCGACCTGCTGGCCTCCGGGATGGAACGACTACGAGTAATCGTCCAACGGCGCGGGAGAACGCAGGATGTTAGAAGGGAAAAGAGTGAGAAAGGTAAACAGAGGAACGGGGGCAAGTATGTCGAGGGTATGTCTGCCCTTCCTCATAATAATAAAGTTTCGCAAGAAGTGGGCGTGCATGTGCATAGTTTACATTTTTCCGTCCATGCCGTAGCATCATCACTAGGAGGGTACTACCTCGCTATAAGTCAGTAAGTAGAGGTATTACGTTCCATGGTATGTGCTACACGTCGCCTACGCGCACTTCCAATATAAGTAGGCATACGCACCCATGAGAACCACAACTACCACATGGAACATACGCATGTGGGTAAGCAGAGATCATATCTATTGCGCACTCAACCTCTTTGGTTACACTACAGAGGGAATGTAACAAATACAACACTATGGAATGGACAAGGTCCGGCAGGCGACTTATAGAACCCCAAGGGCCAGTACATTTACTTTCGTCCTCCGCCTCCGCCTCCGTCGGGATAGACAACTAACTAAAATGATCCTGAGCAAGCCATATGAACGACATGACGTCACATTTCTCCGAGTTACATACGGTTTAGTAGCATGGGATAGACATCGTGTAATTTTGTTAGGCGTATTTAGTCTATATATCTCAGCGCCAAAGGATCACTTCCTCTGACATACCATCCCCTATCTAACTCAGGCCACTCAAGTATTGCGCTTCGTCTAGTGTACTCAGAAATGTCGTTCTCTTTTGAGAGATATTGAATTCTCTGGGAGGCTGTAGGATCTTGTTGCTCGAAAGTTCTAAGGTACTATACACATAGATACGCTGTTGGAGATTTATTGCTTTAATCCGTCTTTCCATATTCCTTCAGCATTCTATCTGACTTAGTTTAAGTATTCACTCCGGTTATTATGCGGCCTAGATACCGCGAGTGAGCATTTGCAACATAAACACACTCGTAATATTCCTGTAGATAGTAATGCATCAGCCGCTTGCAGCGCATCATGTATCGTTGCTGCCTCTTGTAGAATACCCGAACCCCGCTTCATGGCACAATATAAAGTTTCTAGAATTTACTAGTCTACCAGGTACCTAAGCGCCCTTCATTCTTCATCGTATCTCGATAGCTAAAATCCGAACCTAGCCATACAGGGTGGTAGCATACTTGAAGCGATGATATGACATGCAGCCGTCAACGCCTCGTATGCGCTGTCAAGTTCATCTATGCTTATAGACATTAAGTACCTATTACAATCACTCCGTAAATTGAGACAAAGGTGAGGCCAGTCCGTCAGCGACTATTTTGTTACTAAAAGACCGAAGAGGTTTGTGGGGTGCAGGCATAGCGAATGCAACTAACGGATTCCTTGTTTCTCGTGGCTCCGGACTCCGCTGGGGAGCACCAAACACTGCTCATTCACTCAACCAATCCTGAAAGGCATGTGGTTCCTAAATTGGAAATAATCGACTAATACGTCTACCACCCCGGCATCATTCTAGTTCGAATGACTAGAACCTGGATGGGCTGGAAGAAAATGGGGGAATATTGGTTCTCGAGAGATCGTCTACTCATGATCCTGGCTTAGTTGATGGCTCGGTGTTTAGTGTCGTGTCTATCGCCGGCGCTTCTCTGCATTACGAAGCAATGAGGCAGAAAACCTAATGTTAAGCTTGAAATAATTAGAAGACCAAGGCGCCAGAGAGTGCAGTACGAACGAAATAGGCTACTAGAGGGCCCCACACCTAGTAGACCCTCTTCGCAAGCTTAAAGGGCGTTAAAACCATGATACATATTAAAACTTTAAAATAGGTAAAAATGGCCCTATTAAAGATTTTTTATATAAAATCGACTTTTTAATATGGCCAAAGGTTTTTTTAGTACTAAGGTATAAAGTAAAAAAAAAAATTTAATATTATTTATATAAAATAAAATTTTTTAAAAAAAGTTAAAAAAAAGTAGGCTTAAATAAGTTAATTATATATTTAGTTAATTTTAGTTATTTTAATTAGTTTAGTTTAATTATATAGTTTATTTTTAATAAAAATTTAATTAGTTTAATTAATTAAACTTTTAATTAATAAATTTATTTATTAATTAAATATATATTTTAAAATAAACTAATATTTATTTTTTTTTATTTTATATTTTTTAATATTTATTTATATAATTAAAATTATAACTTTTTTTATAATATAAATAATATGTTTTATAAAGCTAAAAATAATATAAAGTTTTTTAAAAAACTTTATAATAATAAAATATAAGTTAATATAATAATAACTTTTAAGTTTAAATTAATATATT